>BGPR01004287.1:0-115401 GCA_013235015.1 Araneus ventricosus | reverse complement strand
TCCATGCTTCGTTCGGTGCGTTGTTGCTATTTTGATGAAGAATAAGAAAAAATATTTTCTTTGATTTTTAACTGCATTTGTATTTTTAATAAATAAATTTACTAGGCAACACTATCAACAATTAAAATGTTTGAAGGAGATAGTGTTGTTTGACTTCAAGCAGTTAATTTGTAACTGTATATGAAGGTGAATTTATTAAAGGAATCTTATCAATTAACATAATCTTTCATTGAAATTAATTTCATATACAACTTTAAGGAGCTCCTGTACCTATTGCTCCCCCCTGCTACTGTTGGAAAGATTTGGGGGATTTGGAAAGATCCAACATCTCCGGTAGACAAACCTCAGCGTACTACATCAGTCAGTAGTCAAGATTCCCCACGTAATTATTTTTTATCTATTACTCATTAATGAATGTTTCTTTGTTGATTGACAAGAAAGATTTTGAGTTATCTTCTGAAGTATAATGAAAGTTTCATTTCAAGTTTGTTGAATATTTATAAATAACTTATTACATTCTTAAGGAAGACTTCTCCCAAAGAAAAAATAATATACTTTTTTGAAACTATTCCAGTTTTATTAGTTTTGCCAGTAATTTATTTTAAGATTCTATTAGATGTTCTTTGTGGAAATTGGATACTTTGGAACATACTTTTTTGGGTCATTTCATGTCAAGTGATCAGAGCTGGTTGCTTGACCATTTTATATCAATGATTTTTGTATATTTGATTCCTACATAATTGAGAGTCCAAGAAAATGACTAATTTTAATTTTTATCTTTTTTCTGAAGATTCTGATGGCAGCCATTTTTTTGTTTTACAAAACATGCTGATTTTACATTGTAGGGGTTTTGGAATTGCTTATATTACTTTCGGAACTGGTGAACCGAGGGGTTGATGGAAACAAAAAACCTGTTTATTCAGGAGAATACAGCCTTGTATCTCCTGTATTGCAAGGAAAAGTGTATCCCAAATATAAAATCAGCTAAAAAGGTTGACTTTAAAAATGACAAATTTTCAATTTTTGAAGGCATATAATTCCCAAAGGAATCTATTCTCTATATTACTTTTGTGGGGATGTGTAGCTACATAATGTACTGTATTTACAAAAAATTTCAACTCTGAGATTCTTCTTTTTTAGGAGTTACAGGCTTTTCAAATCCAAATTTCAAAAAAAAAAATCAAGTTTTGACACCTTATATCTTTGTTAGACGAAAGTTTAAATATCTGAATTTTACAGATAAACCACTCTATAGTACCATTATACTGCTGTAAAATTTTACGTTTTGATATTTATCTACAAGTCAAGTTAGAGGACTTTAAAATCCCATAAAAAGCGTATTTTTTTTTGCGAAAATGTGAACGTTAATTTAACTAAGTATTATTTTTATCATTAAATTATAATATGATTACAAATAATATTACCTATTACATGTAAACTTACTTTTTTTTAAAATTGAGTAGCTTGTGCACACTAATACTAAATGTATAATAAACGAAAATTTTGAATATGTTTCATGGTCAATTCAGGTTCAGTATAATTCAGGCTTCTCTATTCTATTTTATAATACAGTTTTTTTACTATGGATACCATAGTTAAAACACTTTAAAACTTCAAATGAATTATTGATATATTATTTACAACAACACATGACGAAATATTGATATGACTTGAGGTCAGGTTTATAGTTCTACCTTGATTGTATTCATTAGAAGTTGATATTTCTTCATTTAGTTTTGGGAAAATGTTGTCCTTCCAGTAGTTGTTTGTAGTTCTAAGGCACTTAGTTTATTTAAAACATTGTTCATGGGCACCCAAGTCGGATCTTTCTGCTTTTTCTTAAGCAGCTGTCTACGTCTGGCAAGGATGATAAAATGTTACCATCTTTATTTATATCATTAATGTCATTCCCTCTACCAGCCACCATTGACCATCATGTACACATGCAATAGGAATCTCTTATGTGGAGATGACATTTGTACAGCTTTTGTAGTGGAATGAATTTCATATTCCATAGCTTGTGAAGTAATGAAGCACTTCAGGTTTCTCTCTGATACTGGAACAAAACAATGAAAACTCTTCTACTAGCCTTACAGAGTTTTCCATCGATTGAAGTTTATTATTGTTATGATGCTGAATTTTTTTTCTCCATCTTTTATGTAAGTGAAGGTGATTCTTTTTTAAATGTTCTTGATTGACAATTCAAACATTTCTGCTGGTGTCAATATTTAGTTGAATTAATGCGATTAGGTTGGAGATTTGCTTTTGGTTTGTGGTGAAGTCTATCCACAGTTTGTGAACAGGTCAGGCATCCACATTTTTGTTGAATAAGTATATTAAATACTGCATTTTAAGAGATTATATTATAAAATAGAAACATGACACTTAATATAATGTTATAACTTAACAGAATAAATACAAAGTAAAATTAATGCACCAAATGGTACATTAATTGAAAAAATAAATGCCATAAGAAATTAATTTGATAGTTTGCATTAATTTGAATTGTAATTTTAATTACAAATATTACTTGAGTCATATTATAATTTACTGATGATAAAATAGTACTTGAGTCAAATTCATGCTCCATCATTTTCGGGAAAAAAAAATATACATTTTTATAGGTTTTTTTAATTCCTCTAACTTGACTTGAATAAATATCAGAAGAAATTTTTCTTGACGTTATAATAACTATAGAGGTTTATCTGTAAAATTTCAGATTTTTAAACTACGCCCCAACAAAGATATAAAGTGTCAAAATTTGGATTTTTTTGAAATTTTTTGGATTTGAAAGCCTGTAACTCTTAAAAAAAACAAATCTCTCAGAGTTGAAATATTTTTTTAAAATACAGTACATTAGGTAGCTACATCCCCACAAAAGTAATTTGATAGATTCCTTTTAGAATTATATGCTTTCCAAAATTGAAAATTTGTCATTTTTAAGAGTCAAACTTTTAAGCTGATTTTTTGCTATTTAGGTTACAATTTTCCTTAAATGTGTACTGGAATGAGCTGTATCTTCCACCAAATAAACTGGTTTTGTTTCATTCAACCTGAGGTTCACCAGTTCCGAGTAATATAAGTTCCATAAACTCCTACAACGCAAAATCAGCATGATTTTTAAAAGCAAAATGGTTGTCATGAAATTCAAGAAAAAATAATTAAAATCGGTCACAGACTCATATCATGTAAGGAATCAACCTAAATATCATTTGATCTCATAGTCAACAACAATACTTTTCTGGTCGCACATGGGAATGAAACTTACAATAATCATAATCAGATTATAACTATGTAGTCAGTGGAAAGATTATAATTTTTAAAATTGCTAATGAATAAAAGAAAATCAATTTAATTACAAGGTAGTAGTTTTAGTTTTCTTGTAGTCAAGCGATATATCAATGGTTTATTATTTGATTGTTTTCCTTCACACAAACATTTATAAAACTGATAACTTCTATCATGTTGTAATTCCATATTTTTCTCTGCTCATTACATAGCATTTTTGAAGTTGATTTGACATTGCTGATAGTATTGAAAATTTCTGTTATGTATAGATTTTTCCCCCCTTCTTTTACTGTAAGGACTGTTTAAAGTTATTTAAATTGTTTTGAGTTTATATATAATTACTAGCTGCTGTATTGCACGAATAATGCATCATTCCCTAATGGAGATAAGAAGTGAGGTCATGTGACACTTTATGACATAATTTCACCATCGAGCAGCCATCCCGGCATTGTAGGTTCTTGTGTCATTCCCTGGCAGAGAGGGTCATATGACGGCCACTGGACTAAATAAATACTTTGTGAATGCATGAAGTTTTAAATCTTTTTAAGGGTGAAATTTTAAAGTAAGAGCTTCTAAATTTCACACACTGATGACAAACTGCAGTAACTTTTAACCAAAAATATGCAAGAAAGAAATCATGTGAATAAAGCCTGAAAAAAAGATTATTCGACGAAGAACACAAAAAAAAAATTTTTTTTAATCGAAGTTTGGAGGAAAATTTTAACCTTCAGTTCGAACATAGATAATATAGCCAAACACAGAAAAAAGTTTGGTGTTATTATTTTGTGAAATGTGTTTCGGTCAAATTTCGGGTAATTTTCAAAAAATTGTAAAAAAAAAAAAAAAATTGGAAATCTGATTTTTTTTTAATTACTCGGTCGAAGAGAGCAAACTGTACTGTCCCAGAACATAAACTCAATCAATCACGATGATGAGAAAGAGATGCAGGGTGGTTCAAACATTACATCCGCAAAAACAGGTTGAAGTCTTTTTTTTTTTTAATCGCAAAAAATTTTTATTTTGTAAAAAAAATTATCCCTTGTCCCCTGGTGAGATCAATGTTTTATTCGATTTTGGAATTATTTTTTGTGTGATTTTAGTACAGAGGGAAGAATGACAATTTTAAAAACAACTGAAATGACGTTAATCTTTTCCCTGCTGTCCTTCATAGTCTCTGATTTAATACCTTTTTAACTAATTGTAATTTCGGAATTTAAATGTTCAAAATGGGTTCCTTGGATTATTTCCCATCTTTTGGTACTTTCAGTGTGTTTCTGCATTCAGCAGTTTACGAGAAGATAGATTCACATACATATATAGATAAATTTGTTTACTCTCAAATTTTAATGTAGATTAAAATTTACAGGGGGAAATGTTTATATCCAGTTACTGTCTGGATATAATCATTTTCCCCTCTTACTCTGACACTCATAAAATAAAAAGATATATAAATTACAGTTATCGTTAATATATATTTTTTTTTATTTTCAGCGGCATTCCACCATCTTCCCTAATAGAATGGGCTGTCCCTCAACAATCCAAATTAAAATTCACACAGATGTTCAACTCGTATGACCGTACTAGGACAGGCTTTCTTACTGGTGCTCAAGCAAGAAATATTCTTGTGAACACAGGATTAAGTCAACCTATTTTAGCGCAGATATGGTAAGAAAGATTATACTTTTCTCTCGCAATGAAATAGAGTAACTATTGCTAATTAAAGAATATAACAGTGTTGTGATTTGTAAAATATTCATTTTTTTTTTTAAGAATTGGCCATTGTTATAGTTTGTGTATTAACCATGTGTCCACTGAAAGATGCATTCTTTCTGAATAGCGCTTATTATAAAAACCATATAACACCAAAAACACACAGATTAATTTTTAGGAATTGAAACTAATTAATAACAATATTTTTCAGCTTTCTAAAGCGTTACATCATTCCTTACACTCACACGTGTATAATTGTGCACCTTATTATCTTTCATGCCACAAAGAGATAATCATGACCCAGTAGCTAATTGCTAAACCTTTAGTGATAGGCCTACACTTCCAGTTGGAGAAATGCTCTAAATCAAAGTTTCTCAAACTGTACTCTGCAAAACAATTCCCAGTGCTCTGTGAAAGGGTAGGACATGTTTAAAATTAAATATTTTTATTAAACATATTTTATAAAATTAAAAATATTTTTCATGAAAAAATGGAACAAAAATATTTGAATATTTTTACCTTTTGTGCTCTCAGTGTGTAACAAAAAAAATCGAGTATAAATCATTTATCACCAATCAGGTGAAACATTGACTATATAAAAAAGCAGTCGGCATTCAATGTGTCAGTTTTCTTGTCCACCAGTCGACAAAACAAATTTACGTCAAAAAAACAACACGGAGCCAGACAGAGACTAGACTCACTGTCTCTGTGTTTGCAGAAACAATTAGCTTCGATGCCTTTCCAGAAGTATTGGAAAAAATTTTATTGCATCTAAAACTGGTTGTTTACTCACTTCTCAAAGCAGTTGCATTTTAGTTAACATTCAGTCAAGAACTGACAAATTATAAAGTTCATTTTTATGTAATTTATTATTTCTGTAGCTTCTCAGATTTTTCATTTTGATGTCAAAATACGTCTTGTGGAGGTTTCTACAAATACTAAATTAGTGGTACGGGGAATAACATCAATTTTCTTTCAATGGATTGCTGGCTGGAGACCAGATACAAGTTCCACAATTAAAAAGACTTTAAAACGAAAGTATCATAATTCTTATTTGGATATTGGGTTCGCTGAGACCATTGATAATAAACCTAAGTGCATAATTAGTGGCAAAGTCTTGCCGAATAGTTTAATGTTTCCAGCAAAAATGCATTGTCATTTTGAGGGGTCCATCCAGAATGCAAGGATAAACCAATTGATTTTTTCAGAAGGAAGTATATTGAACTCGGGAAAGTCCAGAAATGTATATTGAATCATTCAAAAACTGTCAACAAAAAGACTTTGATGGCATCTTACTTAGTTACCGAATTGCTCAAGCTGGTGAAAGCCCATACTGTTGCTGAAAACCTTATCAAGCCTTGTCTAAAAGATATCATCGAATGCATGTTTGATGAAAAGGTTGCAAAAGTGATGGACACAATTCCTTTGTTGAATGACACAATCTCGTGATGAATTGGGGACTTGGCAGAGAATGTGAAAGCTACTTTTATTTCTTGAATAAAAAAATCCACTAAATTTTCGCTTCAAATGGATAAATCAACCGATGTTACTGGTTTGGCAATATTAATGGTAATTGTGCGTTATGCATATTTGGACTCTTTTCATGAGGATTTACTTCTCTGCAATCCAGACCGACTACCACAACTCACACTGAAATATTTAAATTATTAGTTGAATTTTTTGCGGAGAATAGCATCATATGGGATAACTGTGTTGATGTGTGCACAGATGGAGTGAAAGCTATGACTGGTAAGATGTCTGGTGCAATCTTAAAAAGAAAAGAAAAAGCCAAGAAGTGTAGCAGTAGCCACTGCATGCTTTATTGACATGCTCTTTCAATAAAGAAAATCCCACCTTTTATAAAGAAAGTACTGGCTGAAACTATTAAAATAATAAATTTTATAAAATCACAACCAAGGAACAACAGGTTGTTCAAAATCTTATGTGATGGCATGGGGAGTCTGCATATGTTTTTACTTCTTCACACAGAATTAAGGTGGTTCTCCCATGGTAAGAGTTGATTCCACCTCTTTAAACTAAGGATTGAAGTCGGAATCTTCCTGAGACAATGATTTTGCTTTGGGAGAGAAGTTGTGTGCTGAAGGTTGGCTAATAAAATTGGCATATTTGGCAGATATTTGTAAAAAAATTAATGATTTATGTTTCTCACTTCAAGGAAAAGCAGTAACTGTTTTTGATGCTACTGATAAAGTGGAAAGATTTAAAAAGAAACTGAAGTATTGGGTAGAGTTGATCAAAACCGTTAACCTGGATTGTTTTTCACTAACAAAGGGATTTGGAGAAGAACTCAAATCGGACATTTCTGCGGATATCTTAAACAAGTTTGAAGTTCATCTCTTTCGTTTGATTGATACTTTCAACTCTTATTTTCCAAAACTATTGCATGAAAACATAAAAGAAAACGTTTGGGTTGTTGAACCATACTCTGTATCCAAAAAACCATCTTCTCTGACATCACAGGAATATGAATGCTTGCTTGATTTCACATCAGATATAGCGATAACATCGAAGTTTAAAACTGAGAAATCAATCTCGGATTTTTGGTGTATGCCAAAAGAAGAATTTAAAATCTTATCAGATAAAGCGAAACTTATTCTCCTGCCCTTCACAGCCACTTATTTAGACAAAACAGGATTCTCCGCATACACCGCTACTAAAACAAAATACAGATAACGTCTCAATGCAGAGCAAGATATTGAGTTGCAACTTTCCAGAATTCAACCAGATATAATCACATTGTGCAATTCAAAGCAGCCTTATCCTTCTGATTAAATTTCTGTTTCATAAAACCAAGTAAAAATTTGTAAGAAATTTAATGATGCCAAATTAATAAAATAACAAATTGTGGATCGACAATATTTGCCCTAAATTTATATCCAAATTTTTCTTTTTTCATGTGTGTGTTTTCTGTCTGCAATGGGAAATTAGTACAGAAAAAAAAATTAAATGATGAAGTCTAATGTCCTGCAAGCTTAAATGATGAAACTGCCTTGTATTGTCAATGCTGTTTTGTCGTTCTATGTACTAAATGCAGTATATAGTTGCAAGATAAATTTTAGTGCTCCGTTTTGAATTTCCAATTTCAAAGGTGCTCTGTGACTGAAAAAGTTTGAGAACCGCTGCTCTAAATGACATAAAGGATTGTATTTAATGGTGTTTGAGTCAACAAATGAACTTCTGAAAAAATTGAGAAGTCTAAATTTTTAAATAGCCCTCTGGTCCTATTAGACATATTTAGTAATGATTGAGATGCTAACATTTTAAACAAAAAAAGTTCCTTTCGTTGTTAGTGTGTGAAATAGCATTAAAAGTTATTGTATTTTCAGAGGTTTTAATGACTCTGGGGATGCCATAATTAATTAAAGATTACTATTACAATCATTTCTTTTTTTTTTTCTTTTATGTACTTGACTATCTTCTGGCTATATGGAACAGATATACGGGATTGTATTTTGATTTATAAGAAGGTGATAACATTTCTTAGAATACCCTCCTATAAACCTATTGTTCTACGAAATGCTGATAGCCCTCTCACGTGGTTGCAGCTACAAAATGGCTTTGGGGAAGGAGTTTTCTTTGTTATGACCATCATTGCAAAACCAGACCTCTAATAAGCAAAAAAATGTTTGCAAGTTTAAAATTTCAAATAAATTCTTACTCTTCTAAATTTACGTCTTCATCTTTCATTTAAAGTTTGATTCCTTGTGTTTCTCATGGCTATGACCCAATTGTTAGTTTTCAGTGAAATTTGCTCTATAAAAATTGTTCTAGATAAAAATTTCATAGTTGTAGACATTTAAGTTGAAAATAATTTCTGAAGCTAAATTGTGTTGGTAACTGTAATAATAAAAAATTGACATTTTTTGGACCTTGTTGGTTGAAAAAAAAAAAGAGGGCAGTTAAATGGTTAAAGAAACATCCTAGTTTTGAGACAAAGATTCTTTTATGTAAATGTAATTTGATATTATTTATAATGAGTCTTGATTCTTGTTAATTATCGTGAAATAATTTTAGGACTTTAGCAGACATTGACAGTGATGGAAGACTTTCATGTGAAGAATTTGTTCTTGCTTTGCATTTAGCAGAAAGTGTGAAGGCAGGAGATGCTTTACCAAGTTTCTTGCCTCCTGAACTCATTCCTCCTTCACACAGGAGGAAACGGTCAACAAGTATTCAATCAAGTATGCTGCTTTGAACTTTTTTTAAGATTGAAATCATGTTTGTATTTGTTTCACAAGGATTAATAGTAATTAAAATGTAGAATTTTTCAAAATGTTTTCCATTATTTATGCATGGGTGTTTTTAAGAAAGAATTTGTGTAAGATTTCCTCCATGAGGTACATAAAAAATTTGTCACTAATAAAAATTACTAAATTTGCTCTTTCCATCTTTGAACAAATAATTTGCAGAAAAGTTCATTTTTATATTCCTCTCAAGTCTGATTTAACCTATATGATTTTATTCAAACTTCAAATAGTCTGTAAAATTCATTAGTGAAAAGTTTTATCCGAGAGAGTGTGTCTAATGTTAACCCTTTCGGGTGCGATGGTCGCAAAAGAGGACACCAATTTTAAAATTTTCTAAAAAAATCCCTCTCCACTTTGAAACCTGAAAAATTCCAGAGCAAAGTAGCTAATAGTTTTTCTTTCAGAATGTGGATGGCAGCCCTATGAAATATCGCTTTCAATTTGGAATTAACATATATTAAAAATGCCCAAATTTCTCGACTCGGAGATGGGAATTTTTTTTTTTTCTAGTTCTTGGCATTTACAATTGTAGCAAATTCACTCGTCCATTTTCCTCCAACATTCTTGAAGAATTAATTTATGATCTTGTGTAAGATTCAACTTTACTTTTTGAGCTTTTGAAGATGGTTGTCACCAAAGGTGTCCCCAAAAGGGGATGACTCCCACCTTCTGGGAATGCTGCAAGTTTTTTGTAGATTTTATGTCTAGGCAATAAACTAATCCCATACATGGTGGGGGTTTTCTTCATTATATTTCAAAAATTTTAATACTTTGCACTGGAGAGGGTTAAAGAGAAATAATTGTAATACATTTATTAAAAATGTTTAATTCATTTGCCCTGCTAAATAAATTAAGAGGATTTGCAGTCTCATTCCCCTCTGGAGTAAAATCTGTATCTTGGAACAAATCCCTTAAAGGAAAATATATCTTTGAACCATATTAATGAATGACTTCAACAATGTTCTAATGTGTTCATTCTTACCACTTAGTTCTTTTTATTTACTTGCATGAATATTATTTCATTGTTGTTTTATTTATTCAATTCTAAAAAACAGCAGGCATTTAGGTATTGAAATTCCATTTTAAAAAGTTATTGTACACTAAATTTAAATTGTAATCTTCAAAACAAAATCTTATATATATTAACAAATTATGAAAAAATTGTTACATTTTCAGCCTTGGAACCTCTGCAGTTCTCAATATTTTAAAACTTGTTTTCAAAATATTGCTTGCTTGTGTGCTGACTAGAGATTACTTTAATTTTATGCTAGATTTTAATAATTAGTTTATATTTTTTATCCTTAAAAACATTTTATTTTTTTCAGCTGGTTCTACATCTAGTCATGCACTTGGTGACATCAATTTACTTGGTGATTTCAAAGATGAAAAAACACTCCAGCAACAAAGTAAGATATTTTATACTGCTCATTTCATGATAATGATTATATTCAATTTTTTTTAAGAAAACTGTATTAAAAAAATTAAATCTTCTCTGAAAGCATCTCCAAACTTTTTTGTCTGTCCCCATTTACCTGTAATGTAGCTTGTTTGATATTTCAAATACTGGTAAAACTGATAATTTCCAGTGGGAACATTCTTTACTTTATAGCACTAAGAACTGTTCTTAGTATTTAGCCAAGGGATTATATTTTAAAAGGCTATTTAATATAACTTGCATTACATATTTTATTATTAATTATTGTACTATGTCGAAAATTTCCATCAGTTTTTAGTTAGTTAGAATATTTGCTATCAAATGAATTTTAAGCTAACATTCATATGTTTGATTTGTTATTTTCTTTTACCCTTTACTCAGAGTTTTTTTTTTTTTTTTCCTGAGCTATCATTAATTTTTAAAAAGGGGGAAGGAAAGCACAGAAATACTTGAATTTAAACTGTGTGGCTATTAATGGTATAAAAGGTTTAAGATAAGTGTTTTGTAGCTACTTTTGAAGATAAGAGAAGAGAAAATTTTGAAAAAGGACAAGCTGAATTAGAGAAGCGTCGCCTGGCTTTGTTAGAAGCTCAAAGAAAAGAGCAAGAAGAAAGAGAGCGTAAAGAAAGAGAAGAGCATGAGCGAAGAGAGAGAATAAGGTATATTTATAACTTAGCTGCTTATGTTGAAATAACCCACTATTATTTTATATGACAAAAGTAACTTAAGAAGCATTGAATATGCATACTGTAACATGGAAGCATCATTATCCTGGTAGAGTCCAGTAATTTTGACTTTATTGGAGGACTTTGTTTAGCTCATGAATTTTTTTTTTTTTTTAATGCATTTATATTAGCTTAACCCTGGAATGGTAACGGTGAGTCAAATTGACTCCTTTCCCTTTCAAAATGCAAAGTAATGTTACCATTCCAAAGTTAAAGGGCATTTATTCTCACAAATTCCATGAAAATAGGATTTCCAAATACAGTAAATTCTCGATTATCCAGCATTCAAGTATCCGGAAAGCTCAACTAACCAGAAAAATTAGAAAATGAATTTTTCTAAAAATTTTACTTCTGTGCGCCAAAATTTCGCACGCTCATGCCCGTTCCTTTCCATTCACGCTGACAATTTATTTCTGATTGCAACGTCCTCTCCGCACGGAGAGGCGCAGAAGGAAAAAAAAGCAATATACAGTACAGTGACATACATAGTCTTGTTTTATGGGGGGGGGGGAACGAAAGCAAAAGTCAGAACAATAAATAAAAGGTACTCACTTTTCGCCAGAAAACAAGACCTAAAAAACGAAATCAACAAATCAAAAAAAAAAAAAGATAAAGGGACAGAATCGATAAATTAAAAAAAACATGGGAGGATTACTCCAGATTGGTCTCTTTCTTTTCCTTTATTTACTCTCCGAATACCGGCAGATGTTGATTCCGACTACGTAATATCACAGGCGGGAGAATTGGAGGCGAGCGTATTGTGCAATAACATAACCCTTGGGATTTTTTAAAAGATAATTAGTTTTGATATTCAATCTGGGATTTGTTTATGATCACTTAAAAGAGTTTTATTATGCTTCCTGAGTAGAATATTTTTCAGTTTCGTCGGCTATTTTTATATGTTTATATTTTTGCAATCTATATATTTACGGTAAAAATTCAAGTACAGATCATGCTTTTTTTATCATCAATGTTAAATTAAAATCTTCATAATATGTTTTGTAAATACAATGTTATGGAAGATACAGAAATATTCTTAAAAATTATATTTAATGCACATTTCAAAATGACAAAAACAAATGATTTGGCTGAAAAAATATTAAAAAAAGAAGGGCTACAATCTACCCCCTCCCCTTTTTCTGTCACACTCAACTATCTGGACTTTTCAGATATCCGGAAATCAACATTTCCCGAGCATTATTTGCCCGAAAAAATCTTTAAAAAAAAAGGGTCCTCCCCGCCCCCATTTGCCCTGTCACACTCAACTATCCAGACTTTTCAGGTATCCCGAAATCAGTGTTTTCCTAGCATGCTGATTAGTTGATCTTTTCTGTAAATTTAATTTAATTTTGTATTTTTACAAGGAAAATAAGGAATGTTTCCTAAATTGAAAAATTGTTTTTGTTTTATATATTAGAACAATTATTTAATCTAACATGAAGTAGAATTTGTTTTTCTGATCCAGTCACAAATTAATATTTTAACCCTTTCTGTCAGCATAAATTCATAATGTTCTCTGAATCAGAGTTGTAAATAATATCTTCACATGTTCCAGAAAGTCATGAATCTATCGCATGCACTCTCCATAAATACTATTGGAATATGTAAACTCTTTCTTGTGGCATAATGTAAATTCAAGTTTTCCTCATGATGTCTTTAGTTTACACAGAATTATATGCATTGTGATACTAAAAAAATTTTAAATGAAAACATTATTCTTCATCTAGGCAAGAACAAGAAAGGAGGCGACAGTTAGAGTTAGAAAAGCAACTTGCTAAGCAAAGAGAACTTGAGCAAGAGAAAGAAGAGCAAAGACGTAAAGCTCTAGAGCAGCGAGAAGTAATTATAAATTATGCTTCTTGGATTGGGTATTTTGTCTTTTTATTGTTTTTTAATTGATAATCAGCCATTGTGAATCATTTATTGGAATAGTTAAAAATATTTGTATATCTGTTTTGAAATTAGTAACAAATATAGGCTTTGTGTATTTTTTTGTTACATACTGTCGTTTTTCTGTTTTGAACTATATAATATTATTTTAGAAAAAACAATCATTTTGCTTAACTACATCTGTTCTGAAGAAACTTGTTTTTGTTTGGTAAGAATATATCATTGAACAGAAGTCTTGATAAGAATGATGGCTATTCCTCTTTCGTTTAAAAATTTTCAGGAAAATTTATTTTTTATAACTAAATCTATCGAAGTTTAGATATTAAAATAAATTGTCAATTTCCATTACTAGGCTGCTCGAAGAGAAATGGAGAGACAAAGGCAGTTGGAGTGGGAAAAACAACGTCGCCAAGAGTTGATATCACAAAGGCAGAAGGAACAAGAAGCAGTTTGTCATTTAAAGAACTTGAACAAAAACCTTACTTTTGAGCTAGAACAACTAGTATGCCTTTTCTTATTTTCATTTCTTGAAATATTTAGATTCATATCATATTGATCATAGGCTTTTTTGTTTTTAGTTTAATTTTCTAAGTTTTTCATATTAATAACAGTTAATATCTTTATGAAGTAAATTATATTAAGAAAACTTTTTGATAATAATTGAAGCATTGTCTTATCTTAATTCCAATGATAAAATGTAAAAATATAATACGATAAATATTGTTATATTGGAATTTGGAACCATCATATTTTTACTTTTTTTTATGTTTCTCTGTAATTGTGTTCTCTTTTTAATATCAAAAAGTAATAAAATACACTGGCCTCCAAAAGTTAAGGTACAACATGTTTTTTGAAGCTCACCATAAAAAATTGGCAGTAACAATAAAATTCATAGTTTATATGAATGATAATAACGAACTTTAAAAAAACTTATGCAAAAATGATAGCTGCCGCTTTTATTTTATAGAAAAGAACAGGTATATATGAGTGAGAGAAAAATATGCAAATATCAATCTTTCATAATTTTGTATGCAAGTTTTGTTGATTTTCAACTGTTGTTGGCAGTTTCGTTGACACTAGCCAGTAGAATCTAGCAATGTCTAGGAGAAGTCGTTTTCCCAATTCATTAAGGTGGCGAGCGGTCGGATGGATGGAAATGGGGTTGTCACAGGCTGCTGCTAGACGTCTCAAGGTGTCTTGCAGTGTGGTCCAACGACTCTGGGATCAATATCAATTCGAAGATTCTGTGTTCAGAAGACATGTTTCAGGCCGATCACGAGTTACAACACCTGCAGCAGACCGTTTTCTAGCACTTTCGGCCTGAAGGAGAAGAAGCACTACTGTGCCGCAGCTTGTTGCAGACCATTGTAGCATCAGGGAGAAGAATCTCCGCTACTATGGTGCGAAGACGCCTTCACAATGCAGGTCTCTATGCAAGGCGACCAGTTGTGTGTGTCCCCCTCAATGAACGACAGAGAAGGACCCGCTTATGTTGGACTAAAGAACATGTTTCCTGGACCAGACAGCAATGGGCTTCGTACTCTTCACAGACAAGTCTAGATTCACACTGGAGAGCGATTCAGGGTGTTTGCTGATCTAGAGGGAACAATGTACCAGATACCATCAATCCAACACTCTTGAAAGACACAGTTACAGAGGTGGTGGAATCATGGTTTGGGCAGGGGTCACACTGACCTGCATGTGTTCCACGGAGGAACTCTGACTGGTGTGAGATATCAGGATGAGATCCTTGATCGATATGTCGGTGCTATTGGTAACGATTTCATTCCAATGGATGATAATGCACAACCTCACCGAGCTGTGGTTATTGAGGACTATCTTGAGGGTCAAGGTTTGGAGCGAATGGAATGGCCAACTCAATATCCAGACCTGAATCCAATTGAACATCTTTGGGACTATCTTGGCAGACAAGTTGCTGCTTTAAGTCCTCCTCCAAGGTCATTAGATGAACTGGAACAAGGCTTACTTCGTGTCTGGTGTTCGCTTCCCATTTCGGTGTCCGACAACTTAATTGACAGCATGGAAAATCGATGCCCCCAATGCATTCAAGTTAGGGGTGGACACATTCCTTATTAGAACCCATTTTTGTAATGTTTCTATGACATTTTACCACATAAAACTGTGATGTACTTTTTTCTCCAAGAATGGACTTTTCCACCAAGAGTTCTTTTTCTGTTGTAAATCATTTTTGTGTTTAACTTATGTAAATTTCTATGTTGCATTCAATAAATAACTGTTTAGTGCACATTTCCTCCAAATTTTGTTGTTTCTATACATTCATTGATTTGCAGATTAGACTCAAAAAACCGGTTGTACCTTAGCTTTTGGAGGCCAGTGTATATTCAAAACAGACATGACACATTTCCGCGGAAACTCAGATTTCAGCTTTTTTGGCATCGAATTTTATCTTTCTTAATTTTCTTTTATATAATAATTCTACAATATTTTTAATAGCTGAAGCACTTTTTGTATAAATTTATTTATTTTATTGTTCAATTCATTATACTTGTTTTACTTTTCAGTATTTATGTTTGGCACGATTCATTATTTATGAAGTTCAGCTTTTTTTGTTCAAGCCTGTGTCATGTCTGTAAATAACATTAAAAATTTTATGTATTGAGATTGATTCTACTGTAATTTAAAAAAAAAAAACAGTATGATATTTCTGATAATATCCTTCTCAATTAATAAGTTCCTTCCCAATTTGCTTCATTTTCATATATGTTATAAAATTATCCATCTATATACATAATGCTAAGGTATGTGTCACAGAAAAGAGGTTAATTTCTCTTTTGCCGATGGCAGTGTGATTGGTTTGTTTACAATACAAAACCGGTATCCTCCTACATGTTAGTCCTCCTTCATAGTCATAACCTGTTACTATATTTGTTCTGATGTAAAATAACTTTTTCTCGAAAAAAAAATGAATTTTTGATCAAGAATCCACAATATAATGAAATTTTGGATGAAATTATTCGAAAGAGATCAATTAGAAATAAAGCAGATGGGTTTAGGCGAGAACGTTTAGATCAACATTAAAATAGTTTAAGTCATTGTACATTGGCTACTTTTCTGTTACACTCACACCACTTGGGGGCTTTTTTTTTTTTTGTCTCGGCAAATTTTCTTGGGGCAATGAATCGCCAGTTTGGCTCTAGAACGGGGGTTCCCATCTTTTACTCCCTCGTGTATCCCATGATTAATCTTTATATTTTCTCATACACCTTACTGTCATATCTCCCTTCCCTAACAACCGTCCATCTGCGCAAAGAAGTTTTTATCAATATTTGGGAGGCTTATGTTGGCTTAAGAGTCAAATGACTCGAATTAATTACATTTGCTGAACTTATTTTTTATTATACATATCATTGCATATTTACAATTATATTAGTTCAACGCCAAAATAAATGAAATATGTATTATAATAATTTTGCATTAACTCATAAGGATGGCTAAAAATTTCACTCTGTAATAATCAACTTTTCAGGTGGTATAGTTCAGGGGTGGGGAACCGTTTTGCACAATGAAAGGCCACATTAAATTTCAGCAGTTGGGCAAAAGGCCACACGAGCAGAATCTTAAGGCTTATTGTTCTGCAATTATTATTTTACTGCAAAGAAGTATATTATTACATTGTAAATAAAAAACTCAAAAAGGCCACATACTGCCTTAATGCTGCTGGCTTCCCACCCTTGATATAGTTATTAAATAACAAATACTAACTTGGGGGAAACAAAATTCTGTAACTTTTAAGTCCTTATGTTTTCTTGTTTCCGCCATTACCAACTTCGATTTTGCATACTCCCAGCTAGTCCTTTACGTACCCCTATGTGGTACGCGTACCACAGGTTGGGAACCTCTGCTCTAGAAGCATCAGGAAAATGATGGTATGCATACAACCGAGTGCAGATGCTCTGTGTGTGATCAACTAGTTCCTTATGAATTTAAATACTTAATTTTAATTACTTTTAAAAAAACGGAATAGAAAAGGAAGCTATAGTAGTACATATATAAATATAATCAAAAGTTGTGTTAATATAATTTGACTGTACTCTAAATTAAAGTGAGGTGGAATAAATATGAAAAAATATATTTGATGCAAAGGTAAATTTTGTATGTTATAACTTCTTTTTTAGAATGAAAATATCAGGATGGGGCATGGATTTTAATAATTTTAAGTGTGTATCAGTAATAAATATGTAATAATTTCACATTTTTCCATTTTTTAAAAACACGTCTTAACTTTTAATTCATAAAATTATTTCTACTTAAGCTCTAGTATACGAATAACTGTCACTAACTCGCTGATATCCGGATTCAAATGCTCTATGAAGTGTTTGGGGATTTCCCCGTTTCTCTGGAGTATAAAAAGGTTTGACAGCAACTCTCTTGTCTTTTGTAGCCATGTAATTCACTTTGCCAGACGTGCTACCTTTGAGCATATTTTTTGAACAATGGTGATGGCTTCGATTTATATTAAATATCATCTGAAATGTTAAAAGCATCTATTGAAAATAGAAATATGAAGATTTCTAAATAAAAGTTTTTTCATTCAACGACTTCTGCCTTTTTAGGCCAGCCTCTTCATCTCAAATAAAGCATGATATTTCCTATATAACATATATATAGTAAATAATAACATCAAATATTAATTTAGTAATTTACAAAAACTTAATTATGTGCTTATAATTATATATATAGGGGTTTTTTATATTTAATGAATCTGCTTTCATAATCCTTTAATTATTTTATTTAGTTTGATTTCAGATTAAGTTTTTTGAAAAAATGTTTGGATTTTGTGTTTGTGTAATGTAGATTTAATAATTTCTGTTTCCATTTAATTTGTAAGGATTTGTTATATTTAATGTATTGGGTTTAATACTAATTTTTGGGTGTTCAATTTTTATTGTGTATGTAAATTAATAATATATATGTCAGCTTATGCTGTACTTAGAATTGATAATCAGCAATCTTTCTATAAACCAATTCTAAAACTGTTTCTTCACCACGTCAGAAAAGAACATGGTACTGGGAGGAGAAAAAAGATGTCATATGGGTCCTTTCTAAGTGATACAATGTATTGCATAGAAAGAATGGTAAAAGGAATTATAACCTTAGAAGATTAAAGATAAGTTAAGACAGCTGTAATTCAAGTTGTGCTTTAGAAATTATGATTAAAAACAACAAAATTTAAATAATATGTTGAGGGGAAAAAACTATGATTTCTTTTTAGATAAACTATATTTTTGCTATTTATTATTTTCAGTCAAAGAAAATAAATGAAATTAATGAAACAATTAGTGCTACAAGGAAGAATGTTACAGATGTCAAAACATCCATAGATAATATGAGGACAGAAAGAGATGCAAAATTAGAAGAGATGAATAATGTAAAAGCAAAAATAAAAGTAAGACTTCTGAAAATTTCTTTTAAATGTTAAATACTGCATTTTATTTGATTTTGAAAATTAACCTTGCTTGTGTATATTATTAGGAAATGAATGATAGACTCCTTATTTTATCACAAGAAAAAATTAGCATGCGAGCTCAGCTGAGTTCTGTTCCTCAGACTAATCCGTCAAGTAAGTTTTTTTGTCTTTTTCAGCTAATGTTTGAAATTATAACTTTTGTAAAAAGTATTCTTTTATCTATCATTAATATTATTCAGAATAAAAATCACTTCTTGACTGTTGAAATTTTTTTTAAAAAAATCAACCACCACCTTGTAATAAGTTTGTTTTGCATTTTGAAAAAAGATATTTTATTATAATTAACACCAAAGCACAATAATCATTCATTATTTAATAATTTGTTATTGTTTTTGTCTTTCTAAATCATGTATTTATTTCTCCCTTTTCATATTTCTATGCTGTACACAGTACATAACTAAGCTGCCTACTGTTCCACATTAGCTTGGATGATTAATTTGTTTCAGAAGTGTGAAATCTTCTTATTCTCAGCACTATAAAGGGATTATGCATTCAAATGTCTTTCTGGAATGTATTCCTTTCTTTCAGTTGCCATAAGTACAACTTATCTTAGAATCGAAATCAAAGTTGACAAATAATTTTGAAATTTGTTGGGATATTTAGATTTTATTTAGAGTTAATGAAAAGCTGTGTCTTATTTTATAGTTATCAAACGTTCATCAAATAAGGTTTTAAACATTCTAAAACAGATAAAAACATGTTTTTGTCCTCTTTTAGATTATTAAATAATGTTTCTTTTATTTGTCATTTTTAGCTTAACATGATTTGCAAGAAATTTTTCTAGCCTTACAATTTTCTCTTTCTTATGAGCAAAGAAAACACAGGGATATTTGTTGTTTTACCTACTCATCCATTATGAAAACTAGTTTCTTATACTCTCGCCTGACAATTAATTTGCTAATGTAATTTAAAAATCCTTCACTGCTCAAGAAGCCCCCCTCTTGCTGGGAAGCAACATTTACACAAGTTTAAAGTATTGTTGGGATTATTGTTTTAATCTTTTATGTTCTTAATAAATACATGTATGTGTGTTCATTTTTGAAAAGAACTAAGCTGAATTATGCAAATAAATATATTTTCAAATGAATTTCTTTCACATGTTTCAGTTGAATACAGTACTGTCTTGCATAGTTTCGATAGTAAAAAAGCAGCTTTAGAACAATTGAAAAGCACAGTAAGTATTATAGAAGATGAAACTGCACAGAAGCAAAAGGATATTGAAAATAACAATAGTCAGATTCAGGTATATGGTATGCTTTTCATGAATCTTAAACCCACTTTTCTTTTAAGTGAACTTTTTATTTGGTGTTGTGTAAGTTAACACATTGAATATGGATAGATGTATTCAGTTTCTTAAAAAAAAATGCATCATTTAAATGTAAGATCAAAATGCATGCTTAAGAAGACTATTGTTTAATCTTTTTTTTAAAATCTACAAATACATTGATATTCTATTGCAGTATTTTACTGTTTCATTTTTCACAATTTGATATTTTATCTTTTTCAAATTTTTTTGAAAATTGAGTAATATTTAGTAATGTTCCACATTTTAAATTCGTAGAGAGATTGTATGTTAATGATTTCTCTTATTTTATACTACCTTGTATGTTGGAAATACTAGGCGCATTATACGCAGTTAACTTTCCTTCAGTCTCCTCATTCAATCTTCTAACCAATCACAAGCTATTGTGATGATGTCATGATACAATATGTCACTGCGCGACGTCATACGCATCCCATGATTCTTTTCATGGAGAGCCGGTATAAGGCAGTTAGTGATGTAGTTTGAACTGTGCTTGTTAAACGTTCTTTATGTCTTTGTCTTACGTGCTATGTGTTTAAAATAAATGATGATTAAACCAGTTTCTCGAACTCTACTAATTGCACTCTGCTAATTTCCCCTTCAATGGTTATGGGGCCCGGGCAATCTTTAACTGCGCCTGTTAACTTTATGCAAAGTGGAACGAGAAACGAAACTGCGCACTTCGATTAAACTACGAAGTTGCTAAGACGAGCAAAAAGTGAAACCGCTGAATTTATGCTGAGTCTGGATTCATCAACGAATGGTCATGGCAAGTAATATCGCTATAGAAAGACTTTCAAAAGACAATTACGACAGCTTTAAATTACAAATCGAAGCTATTTTGGTGAAAAACAATCATTGGAACTTTGTCACCGGAGCTGATCGAAAACCAGAAGTCACTGACTGGGGCTGGGGATGCGGAAAATGCAACAGCTGTGACGAAATGGATATCCGATGATCAAAAAGCGAAAGCTGATATAATCCTATCAATTCATCCTTCGGAATTGAGCCAAATCAAGAACTGCAAAACTTCACACGAACTCTGGACTAAACTGAAAAACATTTATGAGTCAAAAGTACCAGCGCGAAAAGCAACGCTCCTGAAACAACTTTTGTTTACAAAAATGACTTACTCTAAAAATAGGAACGAGCATATCAACAAATTCTTCATGCTTGTGGACAAATTAAAGGAAATGGAAATTGAAATCGCCAATGATTTACTCGCGATTCTACTATTATACAGCATTCCCGAGTCGTACGAAAATTTCCGAATCGCAATCGAATCCAGAGATGAGTTACCCTCTCCCGAAACGCTAAAAATCAAGCTAATTGAAGAGGCAAACGCAAGAAAAAATAAAGAAATTCCGACCTTCCATGATTCACAACGAGCTCTCTACACCGAGAAAAAGAAACAAAAACAACAATAAAAAATTCAAGTTAAAATGTAACTACTGCGGAATCTTCGGACACAAAGCCAGCATATGCCGGAAGAAAGAAAAGCAAGAAAATAAAATTTTGATGCCAAATAATAATAAACCATTCAAAAACAACAGTGCAATGCTAGCAGAAACCAACGAAACAAAACAAAAGGTAATCTTGGATACTGTATTAAGCTGTGTTGACTCCCAAAGAAATATTTTCTGCCTTGATAGCAGTGCAACAAGCCATATGTGTATCAACGAACATTTGTTTGCAGAAATAAATCCTATCGACGATACATACATAAAATTAGCCATAGACAAAACGGTAAAAGCTATCGCCAAAGGAACTGTGACATTCAATGTTCTTGTCGGAAATCAAACAAAAGGAATTACTCTTCAAAATGTGTTATATATTCCTGACTTAAAGAATAATTTGATTTCAATTGACAAGGTTACTGCTAATAACTTTACTGTGAAATTTCAACAAAACCATGCTAGTGTGATTAATTCTAAAAACGAAACTGTGCTCATCGCTAAACGTGAAAAAGGTCTTTATTACGTGACTGCAATGGTGTAATCCGTTTCAATTGTGAAAGAAATTGAACAATGGCACCAAAAATTCGGTCACCTGAAGGAAAAAGATCTGAAGAAATTGCAAGCGCAGAACATGGTGTATGGAATAAACTTTAAACCAAATGACACTTTGACAGACTGCAAAGTTTGTATCCAAGGTAAACAAACTGCTACTCCATTTTCAAAAGAGCCGAAAAACCGAAGTTCACAATTATTAAGTGTAATACATTCTGATTTATGTGGACCTATGCATGTTGAGTCAATAGGAAGATCATTTTATTTTGCAACTTTTATTGATGACTGTTCCCGATTTGTACATGTCTATTTCCTTAGATCGAAAGATGAAGTAAAGTCTGCATTTCTTGAATTCAAAGCTTACATCGAAAACAAGCTGAACTGCAAAATAAAGACACTCCGAACTGACCAAGGGCTTGAGTATGTTGGACCAAATTTCAAACATTATTTAGTCAAAAATGGAATTAAAAGAGAACGCACATGTGCGTATACCCCACAAATGAACGGCATCGCGGAACGTGAAAACCGAACTTTGGTCAGTATGGCCAGATGCCTACTCCTTCAGTCTGGACTCCCAATGAAATTCTGGGCAGAAGCAATAAATTGTGCTGTGTACATAAGAAATCGGTGTCCTGCTCGTGGATTACAAGATGAAAACCAAACCCCATTCCAAAAATTATTTGGTAAAAAGCCAACTGTGAAACATTTCTAAACGTTTGGCCAGAAAGCATTTGCTTTAAATAAGCAACCTCAAAAAGGCAAATTTGATGCAAGATCCACCGAATGTATTTTCATAGGCTATTCAGACGAAAACAGAGTTTACAGACTGTTTGATTCTCAGGCGAATAAAGTAATAACTAGCAGAGACGTAAAATTCATAAACGAATTTGAAAATACGAGCAAGTACGAAGAATTATTTTTTCCGGAAATCGAACCGAAAGAAAAAGAACACCTACCTCAAAAGGATAAAATTCTTAGCTCTGACGTCATGGATAACGACTCAAAAGGAACCATCCAATCAGAGACGCAGAAAGAAACACACCCACCTTTGAATGATCAGATAACAGATTACCCCTACATTGGAGTTGGAAGCTCGCCAAAAGAATCAAAGGATTCTGATATTATTAACGGTGATTGCACAATCAATGTTGACGCTCGAAGAGCACGTGGCAGACCGACCAAAATTTTTACAGGGAAACCTGGTAGGCCGAGAAAGCAATATAATATCAAGGAGAAAATTGAAGCTCAAATCGCTTTAGAAGACGACACTCCATCCTTGAAAGAAGCTTTAAATTGACCAAATTCTGAAGAATGGCTTGAAGCCATGCAGATGGAGTATAATGCGCTCTTAAAGAATCAAGCCTGAAAGCTAGTAAAACGACCTAAAGATAAAACATTATCGGATCAAAATGGGTGCTGCGTACAAAATACAACGCAGACGGTTCCATTGCTTTACGAAAAGCTCTTCTTGTTGCTAAAGGATTCATGCAAATACCTGACGTCGACTATCAAGAAACTTTTGCTCCTGTCGCCAGACCTGGTTCTATCAGAACTGTAATGGCCTACTGTGCAGAAAATAATCTCGAAATATTTCAACTAGATTTTATCATGGCTTATGTAAACGGTGATCTTGATGAAGAAATTTTTATGGAACAGGCTGATCATTTCATCGATCAGAAACATCCCAATTATGTGTATAAACTGCAAAGATCTCTCTATGGCCTAAAACAGGCTGGTAGACAGTGGTTCTGTAAGTTAGATAAAAAAAACTTAAATCTTTTGGTTTAAATCCACTATCTTCTGATAAATGTGTTTATAAATTAAAGAACTCTAAAGGTGAGTTAATTGCAATTATTTATGTCGATGATTTAATTTGTTGTACTAGTAATGTAAATTTATATCTTGAATTTAAGAATTTTTTTGTCAAATGAGTTTGCAATTAAAGACCTAGGAAAATTAAGTTTTTGTTTAGGAATAGAGTTTTCACAAAATGTCAAAAATGGTCAAATTACCATGTCTCAGAGTAAATACATTGAAAATGTTCTAGAGGAATTTAACATGCAGGATGCTAAGACAGTGAAAACACCTTTGGACCCTAGTGTCAAATTAACTAAAGAAATGTGCCCTAAAACAGAAGCCGAAAAGGCTGAAATGTCATGGTACCCTTATCGGTCTTTAATTGGATCTCTCATGTACTTAGCTATTTGTACTCGTCCTGATATTTGTCATACTGTTAGCTATTTAAGTCAATTTAACGAAA
Source organism: Araneus ventricosus (assembly GCA_013235015.1). Taxonomy (NCBI): domain Eukaryota; kingdom Metazoa; phylum Arthropoda; class Arachnida; order Araneae; family Araneidae; genus Araneus; species Araneus ventricosus. The sequence goes on along the minus strand of BGPR01004287.1, from coordinate 91,004 downwards.
ATCCAGGTATGCCTCACTGGACAGCTGCTAAAAGAGTATTAAAATATCTAAAAGATACCAAAAACCGTGGTTTAACTTTCCGTCCTACAAAAAAGCCTTTAGTTGGTTATGCAGATGCTGAATGGGCGTCAGATATTACAGATAGAAAATCTTACAGTGGTTGTGTGTTAAAATTTGCTGACGGAGCCATCTCATGGGAAAGTAAAAAGCAGCACTGTGTTGCTCTTTCCAGCACCGAGGCGGAATATATTGCACTGTTTGAATGCGCCAAGGAAATTTTTTATTTACGCCATTTTCTAAATCAGTTGTATGATTCGGCATATGAAACTCCATCTGTTGTATTTTCGGACAGCCAAGCATCTCAGAAACTTGTTCAAAATCCTATCTTTCATTCACGCACTAAACACATTGATTTTAGATGTCATTATATCAGTGAAGTTTATGAACGTGGGGAAATAAAGATAAATTACATTCCAACTGATAAAATGGCTGCAGACAATCTAACTAAGACTTTAACATTCCAAAAGCATGACAATTGCTGTAAATTATTGGTGTTAATGTCATTAATGCTTGATTATTATTATTGTTTTGTATTTTTATTTTTGGAAAGTTAATAGCGAAAGGAGGATTGTTGGAAATTATATGCAGTTAACTTTCCTTCAGTCTCCTCATTCAATCTTCTAACCAATCACAAGCTATTGTGATGATGTCATGATACAATACGTCACTGCGTGACATCATATGCATCCCATGATTCCTTTCATGGAGAGCCGGTATAAGGCAGTTAGTGATGTAGTTTGAACTATGCTTGTTAAACGTTCTTTATGTCTGTGTCTTTGTCTTAGGTGCTATGTGTTTAAAATAAATGATGATTGAACCAGTTTCTCGAACTCTACTAATTTCCCCTTCATTGTATTAACTGATTTCTGAAAAATAATTTGATGAAGTCAAACAATTTTCATGTTTGAAATACACTGTATGCGCAAAAGTATATGGACACTTGCAGGTTTTCACATTTTTTTGAATTTCTCCTGAATGGTTTAACTGACTGCCTTTAAACTTCGGACATGTAAAGAATGGACAATAACTCACATTTTACATTGAAGATTCGGTCCTGAGGGACCCTCTACAAACTGATGAAGACAAAAACGTTTTTGGCCCACATCGCTTCACAGAATACTGATAAGATGAAACTTTCAGAAACTGTAATGTTTAATGTGCATAATATTTACAGGAATTTTCGTAAACTCAGCACAAATATTTGGGAAAATATAAGGGTTTTCTTAAAAAATCTCAAATTTTCCCGCCTGTTTTTTGCTTATAACATGCAGAATTTTCTGTTATATTATACGAAACTTACAGAAAATGACAATATGTTAGAGAAGCATTTTGCAGAATTTGGAAAAGAATTTTTGAATATTACAGGAATTATGAGCATTTTTAGTAAATGTTTTACTGCACATGCGCGAAACATAGTGTAATTTTTCTTTCACATCTTTAAAGCCAGATATATAGGGCAACTTATATAAAAAAATTCAGTTCAATATCATTAGTATTCAGAAAGATATCGACATTACAATGAGCAGAATTTTAGTTCCTGTCGAAGAGAAGCTAAAAGATGAGGGGTTGTACAGAAATTGATATTTTTAACTTATATCTTTAAATAGTTGTATTGTATAGTGGTTAGAATTTGCTGAATACCCATGAGCACATCTAATATTCGTAACGAATAAAAAAATATATATGTAGAATTATTAAAATATTTTAAGAAAAGAAATTAATTAGATAAAAAATCGTTTCATCATAAAAGAAACATTTTTAAAAATATCGTTTGGCCGTAAAATTGTAATATGTAACTTGTTAATAATCATGTAAATAATATAATTAAAGCAATAAAATTTTTGTTATTTATAGTGCCTAATTAGATGGAATTTAAGTTATGCACGTAATTGATGTCTTCATGAGTATTTAGCAAATTCTAACCACTATACAATTCAATATAACTATTTAACAGGGATGAGATTCTTCCGCTTTTTTGCGAATTTCCGCTTCTTTTGTTATTTTGGAGGAATTCCGTAAAAAAATCTTTTTTTTTTTTTCCGAAAATCGGGGGCCCCCCCCCCCCCTCCGAATTTCCGATTTTTTTTCCCCCTGCAAAAATTTGCTTTTTCTTCCGAAAATTCCGCTTTTACACAAAGAAAAGAAACTTTCCTATCTTAGGTTTTCGAAAGAAAATTCTGGGAAAATATGCTCAATAGTGCAGCTTAACTCCACTGCCTAGGAAACTAGCTGATTCATCTTCTACTGACAAATCAACATTATATCTGCAAGCTCTACAAGGATGAACATTCCAACATTCAGTGCCAGTCAAAGTATTAAGTACCACCTTTTTGCAGAAAACAAAACCTCTGTGGCATATTTTGCAAAAAAAAAAAAAAAATTGCATGAACATGTTGAAAAAAAAAATAGTTGGAAACTTAAGGTCATCTTGTAGGGCGTACCAAGATGAAGAAATAAAAAAAAAAAATGGAACAAAACAAACAAATAAATAAACTACATAAAAAGAAGAAACTCCTGTCAGAAGAGGCAGCTAAAAGGCTGTGTGCAAATACAACAAAAAAGCAGAGAATAAGACATAAATAAAAAAAAAAAACATGATTTACCTAGGCATTCTAGAGATAGTGTAGTCCAATTAGTACAGTAATTAGCCAGTAAATGAACAGAGAGATACTAATGAAGACTGTGCAAAAACTTTAGCCTCTACTGAAAATAAACTTGCAGAGGATGCAAACACATGTTTTATTGAAGAAAAATCTATCAAAGACAGGAGCCCTCCAAAACAAGGGGTGAAACATGTTAATGGAGATCCGTTACCAACAAAGCCACACAAATAAAAAAAACGAAAGAAAACCATTTCTTTAACAATTAAGGAAATGTTTCAAATAACAATAATGCTAAGTGAATCTGTCATTGTAACTGTACAATTTCTCGACCCCTCTCACTTTATAAGGTGCACAATCATTGTGCTGTTGCTTTTGCAAAAAAGTATAAAAATAAAGGAAATAAAACAGAATTCAGTATATGATACATTATTATAATTTATAAAGAGCTAATACACTTTACACAATTGCATGAAGCAAAAGAAATTATTTGTCCTTATTTTTATTTTATTTTTTTTAGCTAACTTTTATCAAAGGTTATTAAATATAATTCTTCTCAGACTTCTGTTGGGTGAATGTTGCATCTCAGTGATGTACATGTGGTAAATATGTTTTAATGTCTAATTTTGTATTTGAAGATGCCCCTGATGATGTGTTAAACTTGTTTGTTAACTTTTTATGTGAATGATTTAATAATAATTTAATATTTTTCTTATTTATATGTGTTGAATTATAAATAATTAAGTTATTAATTATCAGAATGTAATTTTTTCATCATGTTGCATGTTTTGATGTTTTACTTCTTTCGCGTATAAATTATGGTACAGATTTTTTGCTCGCGTATGATTTCAGTCTTTTTGCTTTTTTGCCAATCTCATCCCTGATTTAAAGATATAAGTTTAAAAAATGTCAATTTGTGTACAACCCCTCATCTTTTAGCTTCTCTTCGACAGGAGTTAAAATTCTGCTCGTTTTAATGCCGATATCTTTCTGAATACTAATGATATTGAACTGAATTTTTTTATATAAGTTGCCCTATATATCTGGCTTTAAAGTTGTGAAAGAAAAATTACACTATGTTTAGCGCATGCGCCGTAAAACATTATTTACTAAAATTGCTCATAATTCTTGTAATATTCAAAAATTCTTTTCCAAATTTCTGCAAAATGCTTCTCTAACATATTGTCATCTTTTCTGTAAGTTTCATATAATATAATAGAAAACTCTGCATGTTATAAGTAAAAAGCAGGTTGAAAAATTAGAGATTTTTTAAGAAAACCTTTATATCTTCCCAAATATTTGTGCTGGGTTTACGAAAATTTCTGTAAATATTACGCACATTAAACAGTACCGTTTCCGAAATATTCATCTTGTTATCAGTATTCTGTGAAGTGGGGTGGGCCAAAAACCTTTTTGTCTTCATCAGTTTGTAGAGGATCCCCTAATTGCCCTCAGGACCAAATCTTCAAAGTAAAATGTGAGTTAGTGTCTATTCTTTACATGTCCGAAGTTTAAAGGCAGTCAGTTAAACCATTCCGGAGAAATTCTAAAAAATGTGAAAATATGCAAGTGTCCGGATACTTTTAGGCATATAGTGTATATTAACTATAAATTTCTGTTTGTATTCAGTTTCTCATAAATATTTTGATTTTATGTGCAATTGTTTGTTAGTAAATATGATAACCAATTTTTAATTATGTCATTCGTTATTAACTAGCATTCTCTCTAAATCATCAGAATTTTGCCAGGTTTCCTCTCCACTTACCTTCTTTGTTATTATCTAGATATTTGTTCTTTTCTTTTAAAATACTATTAGAAATTGCTATAATTAAAGTAGTGCCTTAAGAAAGTATAGCATAGCTAACTTTTGCAAAATTGTATTCCTACTTAGGAGTTGAAAGAGAAGTTGAAAGATATATCAGAAAACTACAAGAACCTTTTTGAGCAATATGAAAAGAGGAAAGAAATATTTTTAGCTGAGAAGAAGGCAGCTGAGAGTAAAAATGGTTTTATTGAAAAACAAGCAGGTAATTAATTGAAAAATCTTTGCATTTTATGTTGAATTATGCATTTGAATCTGAGTTGTAATTAAAACATTCTCTTGCAGATGGTTTTGATACTGCATGGGGTGCAAGTGATACTCAAGGATGGAATGGTACATTTTTTTTAAAGTTAATTAATAATTTAAGAACTATTTGGTTTATTCTTTAGATTTAAGTATTATTCTGTCTTTTATCCATTAATGAATAATTTGCTAATTATTTTGGGATAAAATGTTAGAATAGTCAATCCAAATGTTGCATTATTTTCTGTAAAATTTCAGGCTTATTATCCAAGAACTAATATTACTTCTATTTCCTTGATGGTACATTTTCTTTATGGTTGTTTGTTGTGAGGATTCTTGCATGATAATTGTAATCCAGGGATTGTTTTAAAACATTATTATACCAATTATTATCTGGTGTTATCAAAGGAATACTCATTGGTTTGTGCATTTAATTGTAATTATTAAAAAAAAAATTGTATTCTTCATATGAAAGTTTTTTCCAAAATAAGATTTGGTCATATTTGAATTGCTATTCATGTGTTTTAGGGCATTTAATTTTGGGCTATATTCAATTCCAAGTCTTTTTTTCATTTTAAATTTTATTTATTTTAAATATCTGTGCCATGACAGATAATATCATCTTAATTATAAAATTTGATAGTTACTGTTGTGATTAAAAATTTTCCTACCAGTTTATAAAAGGGGGAGTGCTTTAAGTTTTCTTTTTCATGTTTCCAGAATGATGCAGGACACTTGTAATTTTCTTCAAATAAAATTCCCTTATTTGAAAATGGTGAATAGTAATATATAGTGATGAAAATTCTTTGTAGTTAATAGATCGATATATCATAATCTTTTCCTTAAAATTAGATTTATGTTGGTCTTGAATATAGTTGCTTTCTATAAAATTAATGAAAAATAGCTTTTGCAATTAATAGTAGTGCATCTATTAATTTTGCATGTATTAAATATCTGTAGATACCCCTGCTCCTGCTGTTGATGTCAACCAAAATGTGGTGAAATATAGAGTACTATATGCTTTTGAGGCCAGAAATGAAGATGAGTTATCTGTGATGCCCGGTGACATAGTTTTGGTATGTTTTTTTTCTGATTTGCTACTCATAAATGTTCTCTGTTACTTGTTATAGACTGTTCAGTTAGACAATAATCTTAAAATGGATAGAAAATGATACATTTCTCTCATTCATTTTAATACTCATTATAGTTCAAAGTGAAAAAAAACAACTTTAAATTGGATTACTTGCTATGAAATATCAAGGGAAAACGACACATTTGCACTAAAATTATTTAATTTAAAATGCTTTAACTGTTTTGTACTGATCATTTTTAACTATAAAATATATTTAGCAGACTAATTCTCAATTCAGTCTAAATGAAAATTTATTGAAAAATTCTCTGTGACTTCTGTGTTTTAGATTACAGTATTCATTGGTGGAAAATATAGCCTAATTTAAGAAGGTAGTATATTGTAAAACACTTTAAATTTATTTCTAATAAATGAAAAATGAATTATACTTAATAAATTGGTGCTTAAATGAACCAGTTAAAATTTTTACTTTAAAATTATAATTAAAGTTCTGAAATTTCACAGGCATAATACCTGATATGTTTTTACTTAATATCTTTCCATTTTTAATGCATTTCATTTGTATCCAAGCAATTATATTGTCTATTTTGTTTATTGTGAATGATTAAAATTTTGACATAAAATAGTTCATTGTAAGTCCTTGCTGTGGAGTTCCTGTGCTTATATTAAAGCATGACGTTAAAAGATGTGATTTTCTATCTTTAAGAAATTACAACATTTAAATATATATATATTAACATTGTATGTAATGATTTCTGTCTAGGTTCCCGATGGCCAGAGTTCTGAACCCGGCTGGCTTGGTGGCGAACTGCATGGTAAAAAGGGATGGTTTCCAGAGGCTTATGCAGAAAAAATAGAACCTTCTCAAGATACTGCTGAAATTGAAAATGCCTTCACCAATAGTGCTGCTGCAATAGGTGCACCTACTGAAACAGTACATATTGTGGGGACTGAGATGAAGAGAACCCTGGAGTAAGAACAATTAATCAAATTAAACGTCATGATTGAAAACTAATAATTAGAAAGATGTAATAAATGTTTATTCAAACTTGAATATATTTTTGATTAAAATGTGAAGGTTGCTTGATATTTGCTTATACGAATTTTATAAACTTTTAAGAATAGAATTATAAATGTCCCATCCAATTTTATAGCAAATGAAATTCCTCTTCTTTAAGAATTATAATCAAAGTATAACGTATTTAATTTTTGTTTAGGGAAAATATGTGTAAAAAAAGAATGTAATTAGTCAGGCATCTACTCACCAGAACCATAAGAAAGCAAATTTATTTTTATGCTTTCATAAGATTATTATTTTTGTGAATTCTTTGCAATCAAAATTATGCATTATGTTTGCAAAATTGAACCTCTGTCTCATGTATGTTTCTTGGATTCTGCGATCATTTTATGATCGATAGCGTCTGTTATTTCCTTATAACTACTTTCCTTATTAAAAGCAAAAATGGTGCATCGCTCTGATAACCCTCACCTCTATCCTCAGTAAATATTACAGTTTTCAATCTTTGATTATTTATAATTCCTGTATAGTGTAATAATATCAGTTCACTGTATTATCTTTCAGGAAGTTTATTGCTGATGGTATTATTCTTTTCAGTTTTTGGCATAAATAAATAATGCAAAAGATCTTGCTTGTTGAATATGGGTGCAGACCTGCCAACTCTCCCGCCCCTGATTTCCTCCCGCTTTTTAGTATTTTCGAGGAATCGGAGAAAATAAATAGTAATTTTAAAAAATCAGTAAAAGAGCGACGAAAGAAAAATCTAGGGCTTGGACGCGACCACATTCTCCTCAAATTTCGAATGCATGACTTCATTCCCATACGGATTCTTCATTAGCTGTTTGCCGCGGTATTGTATCCAAGCTTGTTGGCTAGTGACTATCGTCATGGGTTTTTGGCGCATGTGCTGCTTTGACTGTTTGGCGCGCTAGGGAGAATTTATCTCTTCTGCCTATCCTGTCATGTTAGGGGTATTGCCGAAATATTTTTTAATTTTTTTTTTTTTGCATGCATTTCTTTTTCCACCAGTCTAGGTCTGATGTCATCGAAAGAATCTAAAAAGAAATACCAGACTGTTTTTACCAAGGCCTATTCCGAGGAACATTCGTTTATTATTCGAAAAAAAATAAATTGTATGCATTTTGTACCATTTGCACTTTTAAGTTTTCAATTGCTTCCGGAAAAATCTGCAACAACTTCTTCTGTGAAGGAGTAAAAGTACTCTATCATGTAATTTGAAAATAGGACTTATTTGTAAGTAGAACTCAACTGTAAATATGAAAAAAAAACTATAATGAGGAAATGTAAATCCATAAATTAAAGCTCTGAAGTACAAAAAAATATATAGGTAAGTCAATAATTTATAATGGCAATACTGTCTAGATATAAAATATGTATGGAAGAATGAGGACTAAAAAAAAGTGTCTCTTAAAAAACTGATCAGGTTATTTTATAACCCAGCTAAGCAATTTTTAAAAATCAATACATTTTATTTATTTTGTAAAAAAATAAAATTTTGAAAAAAATATTTGCCAAAATAAAAGATTGTCTCATTAGGCCCCCTCCACCTTATTTATACATGAGTTAAATAAAGTAAATGTTGGCCCTGCTGCGCATTAGTGATCGTGTTTGTTTAATTGAAAATATCTCCCTCTTTTTTTAAATCTGATGGTTGGTAGATCTGTTTGTGTGTATTGGTTGATGTGAACTGCATTATAATAAAGTGTTTCTTACCTTTTCAGAGGCATATCTGAAGCCCCTGAGAATGCCATTGCTGATACTGCACCCGTGAGTAACACAGTTCAAAATGTTCTTCAGCATTCTGAAAACTCATCTTTCACACAACCTCAAAAATCATCTGAAACCATTTCTCCTATTCCTGATCAGGTAATCATTTTCCTCTAAGTTAGTGGTGTAATATATTAATTTTGAGTCGTCTAAATTTTATTAAAAGAAATTGAGTCATTTTATTTCATTAAAAGAAAACTAAAATGAAAGTAATTCCTTTTAACTTGGAACTGTTAATCATTCTCTTAATGTATGGAAATAATTCTGTGCCTTGTTAAAAACAGCGGGAGTGGTCTTCTCAAAACTTTCTCGTATCCGCCCTAACATGGGTGAGGAAAAAAATACGCCAATTGCCAGTAAGTAACATGCGCCATTCCCTAGCACAAGTGGGGGAAAACATGCAAATCGGTTGTGCCCTTTTTGCGTTGTAGAATGGTGAAGAAACTGAATATGCACGTTGAATGCATGTTTTTCAACTGATTGAAACGAAAATAGGGCATGGATCTACAATTAATGTAAGCAGACCTCTTACCAATTTTTATTTATCTAAATCATATTGTTTAGGAGGTATCATTTTCACAAGTATGTGATTATACAGACCAAAAGGCAGTCAACACATTGATGGATTATTTGGTCCAAAATTTGATATGGACTTGCATTTTTTAAGATAAAACTGTGTACCAAATTTTATCCATCTAGCTATTTGTTTTTGAGTTAACGTATTCACATCAACACACAGTCTGCCTGTGGACAGATTTTTCTAAAATTTGATAGAAGCATACAAATTGTGTGTAAAGATCACATACCAAATTTCTTCCCTCTAGCTCTAACCATTTTTGAGTTATTGTGTTCACAGACAGACATAATTCCAAAATTGTGTTTTTTCAGATTCAGTGAGGTCTAAAACGTAGAAATTCATCAAAATCTCGAGTTTGAATTTTTTTTTGACGATTACAATACTTTTTTCTCTTTGTGTACTTCATATAAAAGAAAATAAAAAAGGGCCAATGTCCAAATCTAATGGGTTTTGAAATTTTGCCATCTATTACTTCAAAACAATGACAGCAATATATAAAAGTACTAATATCCATGTCTTAGTAGATTGATTTTATCCTTTTTTTTCTCTAATCTGTTATAATATGAAAGCAGTTTTACCTCAAACTAGGCACAATGCATATGTGGCCTTTTGACTACCAAGGGGCAGAATTTTACATTATCTTTAAAGCTTTAGATTGCAACCCATTTGATGGATTATTACAGGGGTGAAAATCCTCCGCGATTTTCTGCTTTTTTGTATATTTCTTTTTGACTCCGCCTTTTTTTAAAAATTTTCATATTCCGCTTTTTTTTATTATTATTATTCACTTCCGAGGATGAGAAACCAAATTCCCCCGGCCCTCCCTGTTGGAAAGTGAGTGACAGGGAAGGGAGTGAACTTGAAGAAAATGACGTTCCAACACAGGGCTTGTTTCTCATTGTGATTGATCATGTGGATTGGAGGCAAGGTTTCAAGCTATTGGCGTTGGATTAGAGGGTTATTTTGTTATTTCTAAGAAATTTCTCCACACGTGTTTTTCTTTCAGGTTTTAGACGATATTTTTTCTACATAACATTCATGACGCCATTCCGTTTCCCAGTGTTCGGCATAGTGTTAGATAAATTAATTTTTGTTTTGGCCATATTTAAATTAATATATATTTTAATGTATAAGTACTACAAATTATTTTTGTGTTAATCTAAAGTAAGTTAAAGTTTCCTCATCTTCATCTGCATCTCAATGTCTGATGTAAACAAACAGCAGCCATTGAGATGCATTGACTGACATGCTCAGTTAACAGTGGGTGTTCACCCTTGGAAGCATGCTCAGTAGTTAGGGGGAGTTTTACTTGTGTTTTGAAATGTTTCTGTCTAGTAGATTGGATTGTTCATGAATCTCTTAGTAGATGTCTAGTAAGACATGTTGTGCATGTTTGAAATTGAATCTAATAGTTTTTAATTATGCTTAAGAAAAGCTTGAGTTTTATTTTTAAATTCAGCTTGTTTATTTCATATTTGGTTTTACACAATCATAAACCCAACAAGGGTTATGGGCCCAGGTCCAAGAAAGCATTCAAGTAATTTGATTCTACTGCTTGTTTATGTTTGAACTTAGTGAATTAAAAGCTTCAAACATGGAAGCTATGAATGGTTTTCAATTCAAGAAGCTTAATGACGATAATTATCGTCAATGGAAGCTGGATATTAAAATGCTGTTGATGGAAAGAGGCTTGTTCAAATTTATTGACAAGAGTGAACCTGTCTTAGCTGAAGGTGCTACAAGCAGAGAGAAGATGGAATTTGAGCACCAAAAGTGCAAAGCTCTTGCTACAATATATTTAAGTTTAGAAGAAAGTCAAAAAGACTTAGTTGCTGAAGCAGAAACTGCAAATGAAGCATGGAATTTGTTAGAAGAAATATATGAACCAAAGTCAAGAGCAAGAATAGCACAGTTAAGACGTGAGTTTTACAGTATTAAGAAGCAACCAAGTGAGTCAATTGGTATTTATTTAGCTCATATTCAGCAAACTGCTAAAGCACTTCAGAATGCTGGGAAAAGTATTCCAGAAGATGAAGTTGCTTATCAAATGATTGAAAATTTACCACCAGAGTTTGATAATATTGTACAGCAAATATACCAATTGAATGATGATGAATTTTTACCAGATAAAGTTTGGACAATTCTTTTGGCTGAAGAAGGAAGAATTTTATCCAAGCAAGCAAAAGAAATTGATAACTCAAAAGTGTTGGTAACTGAAGAAAAGAAGAACATTGGAACTTTAAAGAAAAAGAAAGCTAAAGTGTGCTCGTACTGTAAAAAGTTTGGACATCTAGCCAGTGAATGCCGGTTGAAGTCAACAAAGAACCATTCATTGAAAGATAAAACTCCATTGCCCTATTCATCTAAAATGTCAGCGATTTATGCCTCTGCATTATATTCCGATGAAACTGAATGGACTATTGACACTGCAGCAACTGACCACTTCTGTAACAAGAAGAAATTATTTCAAGATTATAAAGAATTGAAGAACAAGAGTGCTGCATTAGAAGAAGGAAACACAGTTATCTGTGGGATTGGAAATGTAGTTTTGGAAACTAAGAGAAACAGTGGGAAGTCAAGACTGACTTCGTTGAATGTTCTACATGCTCCACAAATGCGAAGAAACCTGATATCTGGTAGACGTATAGATAAAGCCGGTTTGACCGCTGTGATGAGAAATAAGAAGATACAGGTAATTTACCCAAGTGGTGATGACATGTTCATAGTATATCTCAAGAACAATTTTTACGTGTTACAAGCTAAAGTTCTAAAAAGTTCATCTTCAAATTTAGAACAAATTGATAAAGTGCCAGAAAGTCACAATACAAGTAAAACAGGAAACATTGAACTTTGGCATTCTAGATTTGGTCACCAAAATGCTCAGGATTAATATTAATTAGCATTAATATTTTTATTTATGTCTATGATAAGAACTGATATTATCACCCGTGAAAGCGCCGAGAATATTAAACATTTGGAGAAAGGTGTTAAAAATCAATGGAGATGGGAATGACTAAAAATAGCTCAGAGAAGGGTGAAAAAAGAGTTTTAGAAGAACTAAATAATGAATTGCAGCCATAATTTTAAAAAATTAAATGCACTAAAACAAAACAGTGGTCGCTGCCAAATTGTTAAATCTATGTTTGAAAACATGACACGAAAAAATAAGCTTGTGTAAAAAGAACTATTTGAATTAACTCATTCATGGCAGTTTAGAGGTTAAGGCATAGTTAATTTGTGATTATTCATAAAACTGATATTTATGCAGGACTCTTCTGTGCCTTTTTCTTTTATAATCCAAAATTTGATTTATATATTTTAGGTTTATTATATGTATTTTATAAATACATGTAATAAATATTATATGTATTTTATAAATACATATAATAAATATTATATGTATTTATGAATTATATTATTGATATTATAAAACATTATTTATTAATTGTATCTATTTTAAGAAAGTGAGTAAAAACATTGATTTTATAATGTTAAAAATAAGTATTTGTAATTAAAAAAATTCATACATGGCGGTAAGAAAGACCATATTTTTTTCATAATTTATTTTTTTGGTGATGAATAAATCATTCATTAATAAGTGTTTACTTATCTCTTCCTTAATGCATGTCTCTACTCACGTAAAAATGTAGCTATTCTCACTCTCGTGAATTTTCCTCTTTTTTGTATCCTTGCTGTTTTCACCCCTGTTATTAAATCCATGAAAGTAAATATGATTTTAAAAGCTTTGTGATAAGTGTTTAATTTTTTTAATATAAAATCTGATTAATTTTCTTTTTAGGGGCAAGTTGCAATAGAGGGTTTGCAAGCACAAGCATTGTTCCCATGGAAAGCAAAGAAAGAAAACCATCTGAGTTTCAACAAGGGGGATATAATCAATGTCAAGGAACAGCAAGATATGTGGTGGTATGGTGAATTCCAAGGCAAAGTAAGTACTCTGCCAAATAGCAAAAACTGTAAGCTGTGTTCAGGCAAATTACAAACAACAACAAGCTCCTGTTAATTATTTATTTCCTGCTTTCAGCTTGGATGGTTTCCTAAGTCATATGTCAAATTAATATCTGGTCCTATGAAACTAAATGACAAGTAAGAAAAATTCTTGAAATTATAATTTGTATTTTGATGTCATTTTTAAGGTAGATTTGTTAACTGTCACATCTTGATTCTTCTAAATTATATATACCTCTAAAAATATGAATTAAATGATGAAATTGTTTGGCTGCATGAGTATGTCAAATTTGTTTTTAGTCCTAAAATTAACTCTTTTCCTATTAGCTTTCAGGATAGTGCTTTTGATGCTACAGAATTACAGGAACCTCCAGAAGTGAACACATCACCTCCTGGTATGGTTTTTTTTTTTTTTTTTTTCCCCATTGAAACCATTATATTTTTCTCTCTAAAAAGACGTTTTTTTTTTGTGTGTGTGTGATCTATACTCACTTTTCTCTCTTTTCCAATCTCAGTTTGAATTTAGTTCTGGTATTAAAAGAAAGAGATGGTATTGTAATTTGATATATTTTTTCTGTGTCATGGCATTTTCAGTAAAAATTTAACTACCTGGAAAATTAATTTGCAAACTTTGAGTATTCTGTCCTTTCTTTTCTTCTAATATTTCCTATTTTGAGTTTGAGGTTGTCCTTTTTGTACTTAAAATTTAATTATTCTGTCTTCTGTTACAAAAATGCATACTTGAAAAATAGCTTTTTAAGTTTAATAATATATATACGTAATACTAAACTAAAAGATATTTTAATAATGAATGTAAATAGAGATTTTAACCTTTTTTTCACTGTCTCATTGCTATAATATTATATTTCAGAAGGCATACCTGAGTACTATATAGCTAATTATGCTTACCAGTCCCAAGAACCTGGAGACTTATGCTTCCAAGTAGGGGAAACTGTATTGGTGACAAAGAAAGAAGGAGATTGGTGGACAGGAACTATAGGAAATAGGACAGGAATCTTCCCTTCTAATTATGTTAGAAAAGTTGAAGGCCAGGTTTGTGATTTTTTATTTATTTATTTATTTATTTTTTAACATTTTATGCATAGATATGTTTTTGAATTTACGATTGTGCTTATTTTTCTTAAAACTGCTTTTAAGATCCCTAATTTTATATTTTTTGTAATTTCACATTTCATTTATTTTTAGTGCTTTTCATAAGTGAAATCGTGCTTATTTAGAAGAAATCATACTTATTCTGAATTAGTTAGCTCCTATGTATTTAACTTAATGGCCTGGTTTTATTCATAGATTCAAGAAAGTGCTGAAAAAATTAAGTTTTAGAATTTAATGCCGGTATATTAATTTTCTAGATGTTAGATAAAATTTGCATTAATATACTTATGAGATTTCTGTAACAATAGTTGTTGTGAATCCAAAGAGTATTGCATTGTTGTGATTTATTTACTTGAGAAAAAGAAATCCCGAGTCTTACTCACTTTTCATTTCGCTTTAATTGTGCTTTTGTAATATTCACTAGTTCAGATCTCACTGTCTGATTAATCCACCTTCTTTAAATTTCATAATATTATGCTAATGATTTTTTTATTCAGGGATCTGTGAGCAGTGAATATGAAACCAAAAATGATGTATCATTCCAGTCGATGTCTATAGAGGTAATTAATTTGCATTCATGCAATTTGTTTTGTGTTTGTTAACTTCAATATCATGCAGAATTGTCATCAAATTCCTTGCTTTATTTTCAAACAAGAGTTTTAATATACAAAATAAAATATTTTTTTCTTTAGAACTGCAATTTCCAAGCAAAACTTTTTTCATATATTTTCCACTTATACAAAGAATTTCAAAATTTAATGATCTCAAAAATTTAAAATATATTTCTTCTAAAATATATACAGTGCTGTTCAAAATTATTAGAACGCTACAGAAAATTTTACACTTTTTATTACAGAAAATAAATTTATTTATTTGTATCTCAAATATATTAATTTTATTATTAATTCAATCGTATTCATTCGAAAAATCTTCAAATAATTCAAACTTTATGGCAAAATAAGTCAGAATTTGAACATTTTTGTATAACTCTAAATTATGTGTTGTTGAAAATTATTCAAACGCTCAAAAGCTAACAACGAAAAAATAACATAATTTTTTTAAATAAAATATCGGTATATATGTTTATATGGGCCTTCTTTGGCCTCAATCACTGCTTTGAGTATTTGATTCAGGCTATCAACCAGTTTCTGCACTGTCAACTGGCCGATACTGCACTATTAATTTTTTTATCGTCTAAAAAAATTGATTTTTATTTCTTCTCTCTTCAAAAAGAAATTTCTGATTCAGAACTAACCACAAATTTTAGATGGGTCTAAGGTCTGGTTTTGCTGGTGGCCACTGCGATATCTTAATCTTGTTTTTTGAGAAATTATCTTTGATGTGTTTTTTTAAGTTATTATCTGGTTGAAAGCTGTACTGTCAACTTGCAATCAAATTTCTGATATATTTCTTCATATTTTGGGACATGATATCAACATACATACTTAAGTCATTTTACCGTTGATCATCACAATTGCACCAAATCAATTTTAGAGAGAAACAACCCCATAACCATCACATTTCCACCTCAGTGTTTTACTTTCTGTAGGATATTCATAATTTTAAGAGCTTCACCTGATTGTCACCACACTCTTTTATGTTTTTTTATCCAAAAAGATCATATTTGCTTTTGCATGGCCATAAAACATTGTCCCAGAATTGTGAAACTTTAGAAACATGCTGTTTTGCAAAGGCCGAGTGTATTGCCATGTTTTGTTTTGAGATAAATTGAAATGTATGGTATTGTGTCAATGTAGCTGACACATTTAATTTCAAGTCTTTCACAATCTCTCTTGACAATATAACATTCATTTTCTGTGCCAATCTTATAAGCATAGAGTCTTCTCTTGCACTTGGTTTTGGTTTTCTGCCTCACCCACTCTTGTTTTCAGTGGATCCTATCGTCTCAAACTTCTTGTACAAATAGTAGATACCCGACTTCAATAATTTATATGCTTTTTGCTAGGTTTTCATATGATAATCCATCCTTTCAATCTTCATTATTGTGGTGGCTTGAAATTAAATCTTGACCTAAATCTTTTAGGTCTTGAGCATTACTGTTGACTTTATTGCTTCATAGACCAAAAAAATAATGTATCAAATAAATTAATCTGTTAAAATTTACCAAAATGAAAACAAATCCAATTCGTACTCACTTGAATATAACCTTCGTCATCAGTCATTCAAATAATTTTGAACAGTTAGAATAAACTGTTTAAAACAATAACTTTTTCTGAGATTTAGTGATATTTCATGAAATAACTAAAATTTGTATGCATTTTATGGAGAATGAAATAACTAGAAAATAAAAACAAAATAGTAAATTATCAAGTTTTTAAAATTTTATGAACAAAGATGAAATTTTAACAATCCGTAATAATAATCTTGAACAGCGCTGTAATATATAAAAACTGTATCTAAACTGTAAAGAAAAATGAATTCCAATTTATAAAGTCCAATCTTTTGTTAAAAAGTGCTAGTTACACTGCTTTTCATTTTAATTTTATATCCAAAAAAAGTGGGTTTGATGTGGAAATAATGTAATAAAACCTACAGAAGCGATTTTGAAATGCTTATGGTGTTTTTTGTTGTCATATGTTAAAATGTTCTCTTATCAGATTTATTTGTATTAAACAAACAGTTCTTGATTATAAGTAATGCGTATGAAATCAGTGTGTATTATAAAAACAGGCTTAATCAGAATTGTGTTGATTGAGTTTGATTTACAGATGTGGTAAGGTGAAATATTTGTATTAAGCTAATCACTCATGAAAATTTTTTATATGTGTCTTTCTATTTATTTTTTGAGCAAAGCTTTTTAATTAATAGCAAAAAAACGAATTTAGTTCTCTAAAAGTAATATTTTTTTCATTATTTTGTAATGCAAAATAATAGGTGTTTTATACATCTAAATGCCAGGTTTATATTTTTGTAAACAATTCAGTTTTTCATTTCAAATTACTTTTGATAAATTTTAATGTTGGCCATTAACTTCCTTTTGAACTGTCATACATGCTTACAGTATGAGATGTCTTCATATAGTCCAAAACCAAAGGTAAAAAAAATTGCTGGTTGTGTTAATTTTTGCATGACACAAAATTTCCATGCATTCCATTCTATTCCATTTTTGCACTTATAAATTTCACTTGTATTACCCCAAAACTCTTTCCAATTCTTATTTTTCCCTATACTGATTGCATGCTAAGAGTTATTTCAGAATAGCCTGAACTGTTGAATGGTTTGAATCATATTTGCACTGCACTAAATTTTAGCAATCAGCACTTGACACTTCTCTTTAAATTGTATTTTTGCTTTTTTTTTGCAGCTATTCTATAGAAAATTTGTTTTTATAATTTGTCATTAGTTTCTAAAGTAAACCATTTATTTATTTTTTGCTATTGAAATTATTCTTTAATCATTTGCATGATGAAAATCCTTTAGAGCTCCATAAAATGTTGCCTTATTCCTTATCAATCCATTTATAAAATATAAAGAGTTTTATGAATTCAGTCTTTTTTTACTTTTTTAACCACTGTGGTTTTAAAACTTTGTGTTCATTTTTGAATTCATGCCAACAAAAACATATTTTCAAGGGTGCTAAAGGTTTCAAAAGAGGTGAAATTGTTACTGTTCTTGCTCCTTACAAAGCTACCGGGCCTGAGCAGATATCTTTAGAAAAAGGTCAGCTAATCCAAGTTCGTAAAAAAGCACCAAATGGCTGGTGGGAAGGAGAAGTTCAGGTAAGTTTCTTGTGCCTAGTTTTTACAGAAAATAGAGTCTTTCATTTATAACTGTTAATTTTTTCATATCCTATATATTTGATTTGAAGAAATTTAATTTCTACTTGTATGTCTGTAAACAGGTTAAAGGTAAAAAGAGGCAAATTGGTTGGTTTCCTGCATCATATGTTAAAGAACTGAGCGGAAGTCGAGCAAGCAGTAATCGTAGTACTCCAGAGCCAATGCTGTATTCCAGGTTTAATGAAAACTTAAATGGAGGGCCACAACAGTCAGGTGTGTTATTTTGTGAGATGCTTAGAAATATTATTTGACATAAAATAATGTGTTCAATTTGAGGAAAATGTTTGATGCTTTAAAAAAAACAAATAGTAATCTTTATTAATCAAATCTAGAAAATTCACACTTCAAGATGGTTTGTCTATTCTATCATGTACTGTAGAGTTTCATTATCTGACATTCAATTGTAACCAATGTTGGTTCTGAATGAATTAAAAATTGTGAAAAAAATAAATAAATAATGCACTCTGAAGTTTTCACTATTGTTGGATGGGGTAATTGTTATGTGTTTATTTATTGCACTATTTGTAAAGTTTCCAGAGCAGGTGAACATGGACTCGTGCAGCTATACAGATAGTGTTTCCGAGACTTTACCAATTAGATTGTTGTGATAGTGAATTTCTTTGACCTTTCACTAAAATGTTTGTATTTTAATCAGTTGGAGATAATATGTTTTCCTATACAACAGTTTTATTATGGCAACTAAAAGGACAAGTTATTTCAGTGGTCAAGCTGAAAGAACAGCTAAGTGAGATTAGTAGCTTTAAAATAACTCAAAAAGGTAGACTAAATTCTATTGAAGCAGCTTTGAAATACACTGGACAGTAACTAAAATTCGTTGATGAGTTGGGAAACAACTTACTATCACAAACTTAACTGATTAGTCTTGATTCATTCTTATACTTTAAAAAAATGTGATAGGCCTAAATGATTTGTTTGTTGGTTGTATGACTTCTCTTTCTATCTTCAGGTAAAGTATATCATGAAAGATACTATTTGATATGTCGTGCAGCATATTTTACATAAAAAGTTCCCCCACTTTTTCTTTCCTTGTTATCCAATATTTTGCAATCTCCATTTATGTCAGATAACTGGGACTACTGTATTGCAGTTTTATCTTAACTTTATGCTGTCTTTTTAACAGTAATTATATTTTATAATTTAAAACAATTTTTAAACTTTTTTTATTATTGTTTATTTTGACACTTGTGAATTCTTATCCAACCTTTTATCATTGGTATAGTTGAAAACAAGAGTTTTGATGCTTGAATTTTTGTCAGATCAATACAAATGTACTGTGGTATTGGCTAATAAATGCAGAAATCATGATTTTAATTTTTAAAATACTAGTATTAAGAAAATTATGAGGATGAAATTTTTTTTTTCAAAAGCTTTCAATAATATAAGCTTTTTTCAAAAGTTCAATAAGCTTAATTAATTCCTTGCTTAATATTTTGCTAAATTATGCCTTGCACCTTCAGCAATATTTTACTTGTGTAAAAGAAAATTTTTTCCCACAAAATTCATTATAATTGTGCCATTGTTTTAATGTTTTATTAGATCAAGTGGTTGCTCTGTATCCATTTGCTGGTCAGCATTCAGATGAACTGACATTCCAAAAAGGTGACATAATAACTTTAGTGAATGCAGATGATCCTTCCTGGTGGAAAGGGGAACTCAATGGTGCTGTTGGATTATTCCCTTCAAATTATGTTGAAGTGCTGAATAAATCTGCTGTCTCTGCGCAAAACAACTGTAAGTACTTCTAAAACTCCTACTTATTCTAATCTAGCAAGAACATATCAATATATTAATTATGAGATGTTTCCCTTGTTCCATAAATTTCTTAATCGGGTTAATATAGCATATCTGTCAAATTACTAACATCAGCAACAATTTTCTCATTTTTTATGCAGATTATGAATTATAAGGGCACTTTTTTAGTACTTTTTTAAGATGAAACATTTTTGTAGTTAGATTTTTCTTTAAGATCTTAAATGTTCTTTTAAATGTTGCTTTATTGTAGATTCTTGTTTTCCAAATCTCTTAATATTTTAAGGTAATTTATTGTATTTTTTCTTTATTAATATGGAAAAATAATTATTCATACTCATTGCAGTTTGTATCTCTTCCTGTTACTGAAATTATGCAAGATTTGTTTTGTTTATTGTATAATTGAAAGCCTTTACTTAAATTTCTTTATTAATTTTATTCATTAATGTATTTAAAATTCATGGCACTTGCATACCTAAAAAACATCTAATTCGCATTTTCATTTATTAATTTGTATTACATGTGTTAAAATTCAGCTGCTTGATGTTTGAATTGATTGCCCTTAACCCTTGACCTACAATTTTATTTAACCTCCTAAATAGATGACACCATCCATTTGGGATATTTTTTTTTATTATTTCAATCTATTTAAGATGATAAATGATACTTGAGACATTTAAGCGTGTCCAGGTGATTTTTGTATTTAAAATTAATTGTTACTTTGACTTTATTACCAATTTAAATATCAAAAATTCTGTAATTCGATCATGTGTCAGACTCGTCATTGTAAGCGAGGAGGTTAATATGCTCTAAAGAGAAGAAAAGAATATCCTTATAAATATTTTTTGTCATTTGGTATCCATCGGGTATCTTTTTTTAATATTATTAAATGGCAAATTTTACCTATTTTAAGTTTTAAAACTGTGAAATATATCTCAGATTTCTTTTTTACTTCATAATATTTATGTTCAGGTACTTGTTTTATTAACTTTTTGGAAGACAAAATGGCTTATATGAAAGTGAAAGATGTTATGACTTAATTCTAAACTTTGGAAATGCTGAAGCATATTTGGCAGATCTAATCTAGACTTTAATACTTGAAATATCTTTAAAATGAATCATCATATACAAGTAGCATTAAAATCAGAAACTTTCTAGTCCAAAAATTTAACAGTTCTAAGTATATTATTTTATTGGTGTTTTATTCAAAATAATCAATGCTTTGCTTAAAGAACAAAATTAAATTGAAATCTGTATATAAACTCTCCTTTACTTGACTTCCTTGTCATTTGTGTGTTTTTTACTTTTTTCCATTGCAGATTGAAGAATTAAGTTTCTTGTTATATTGACTTCATAAAAAACTATGAATGAAAGTGAAATATTAAAATGGAGATTTCAATTTTGTTTTGTAATCTTTCAAATGTGGAACATATTTCTAAGTTTGAAGCTGAATGTTTCCATTGAATTTTGCATAGTTTATCAGATCTAATATGGTCCTTCTTTGCATCTGCAGCTTAATAAAATTCTGGGTTTTTTGAATCTACGATAAGTTGTGTGATACTTATAACCTAAAGCTTGCAATTAAAAAAAATCAGTACATGCTTTGGTTGCTTTTCAAATTCATGCTTGTTTCTTTGTAATAGAAGTTTCTTTGTAAAAATTGATATCTTTTTTTACATTCTTACCTTAATTTTTCATATTGTAATTTTTCATTCTGACTTTTGTCTTATTCGCCACTTATCTTCATTGTTACAAATATTCATCCATGTTTCAGTGGACATCTTTTAGTTTTTCTTTTGTTTTTCATTTTGTTGTGTACACAACACTGAATATTTCTTCCTCTGTCCTTTGCAGGAGATGTCCCCACTGGAAAACCCACTACCTGCTCTGCTGCGAGACCAGCCCTCTCTATTTCTGTCTTCTCTTCGAATCTCAACCATGCTACTTGGACTTTTCTGTTTATTTTGTCTCTAAACAGAAATTTTTAGTCAACATTTTAGAAAAAAAGATCTACCTTTATTTTGTTATTTAAACTAGTTCTTTTTACACTGGTTGTTTAATTGTTTAAGTCAAATTATTTTTTGATGCAATATTGTATATTTAGGCATATCTCTGTTGTTCAAATTTTGTTGCCTTTTAATGGTATGTGGAGCCTTTTGCTCAATCTTTGTCTTAGTTCAATATAAAAATAGATTTATTTATTTATAACTCAGTATAATTCTTGTTGCATTTTCTTATTTTAGTATTTTCCTTCTTCAGTATTTTGATCATAAAATTAGGTAGTGGGCCCAGATTAAAGGATTGTTTATTGGAAATTTTGATTCATCTTCCATTTTCCATTTGCCTTTAATTTTCTTATATCAATCCTTATTTTTTCAACAAAATTGTGTCTTTGATACTTTTGTAAGAATTACTCCAATTACTTAATGTCATTTCTTTCTGCTTCTCTGATTTCACATTGTTGCTGTAATTTTTTGGAATGAATTTTTAAATTTGCATTTTAAATATATTTAAGACTGCATAATATTGAAAATTATAATATGACTTTTTAGCAAACAGTATTGCTTTTTCTAAGTTCTTGGCATATATATATATTCTTTACCATTGCTAACTTGTACTTCATCAGTGGTGATTAAAATACTAAATATATTATTTAGGAAATAAATCTTAACATTTATAAGTTAGCATAACAAAGAAAAACATCATAAGATAAATATTCATCTGTATCATTTTTTTCATCGATTCATGGTTGAGAAATTGTTTTTTTAACAAAGTGTTGGAAAAGGTTAATTTTTGTTAATTAAACTGTGCCTAATTGCATGTTCTGAATATTAAAAGTAAATAATTAAAAATAAGACAATATTAGATATAAATTACCATATAAATTTAAATTTTAATATAGTATTTTTTTACTTTATATTTTGCAGTTTGTCATTTTTGTGATGCACTATAAGATAACCTTTGAGCTATACTATGTGTAACATTTCATGAATCAAATGTTAGATGTTGTAAAATTTGTTTTTACATATTAAAAACTAATATTTATTTGAATTGTAATGTTTAGAAGAAATTCAAATAATAAAATAGAATGATTGTAGACTGAAGATTATTGTTAAATAAATGTGTGTTTGTGTCAACAAAACATAAAGTTATTTGTTATGGATTTAAGATAAACACTGTATATTCATTCAGTTTATTTTAATAGTGAATGTTGATACTTACTGTCAAAGAAAAAATAGTATTAATGTTGCAAAGATGTTCAATGTAAAGTAGTTTATGGAAATGAAAAGAAGTCTCATTTGAAGCTTGCAAATAAAATCAGATTAAAAATTTGTGTGATATTTTTATCCTGTTTTGTATCAACTATTCTCAAGACTTTTATTTTCAAGTTAGAAAAGTTAAATTGAAACTATGCTTTATTATTATAAACTCCATTTGAATAGAGTAGAAACTTCATTATAGATTAAAAATAATGTATTTAAGCTTAGTCTTTTAGGTACTTTAAAAAAGATTTCAGATTATTTTTAAGTGCCAGTTATGTACAGGTTAACCTTGTACATATGCAGAATTCCCGAAAATCGGAGTTCAATTTTTATAGTTTAGGAACCAATGAAATATTTTATTATAAAACAGATCTTGAAAAAAATTCTTGAGGTTCAGAATTGCAATTCAAATAGCTGATGTAGAAGACTGTTCCATTATAAAAGAAATTTTCTTGTATTTCATCGAATATTTGCAAATTACAGAGTTTGGTAATCAAAGCAAGTAGGTGTGAAGCCCATTAGTTGCAAAAAAATTATGTACTTAAATCTTATGCTATTATATCTATCTTGTGAACAATTATTTAATTCTAGTGATAATTACATAAATAGTTATAGTACAAATGTAAATAACTTATTGAATCCATAAACTTGGTCTGAAACTTTTAAAAAATATAAGTACAGTAAAAAAAAGGCTGGAAATGAAAAATAGTTTACAGGACTTAAAAAAAGCACTGGTTACAAGACTAAAAAAAACAATAATATTTTTCTTTTCCAAAACATCTAACTATAGAAGCTTCTGTTTAATTTAAATCAGATTAACATAAAACTAATAATACATCGAATGTTAGTGGTATCATTTTGCATGCTCTAAAATATTAATTTGTTCTTTATGCTTTTAAATTTCAATTTTTTAAGACAAATGTTAAAATTGCCTTTGATTGTATTGTGTTTTTAAAACTTTTTCATGATGGAAATGTTATACAATTTATAATTCACAACATATATTTCATAAACTAAATTTGCTTCCTCTATATAAAAAAGACAGACCAAAATCAGCTTCATTTTTATGAAAAGAATTTATCATACTTTAATGTGACATTCTTGGAATTTTAAAATTTTGTTGCATAAAAGACACTAAAATTTGTGAATTATAACAAGATTTCCATTTCTTATCCATAAATGGCAACTCAATAATCTACAAATAGCCCCAAAGGTGATAGTTATTAATTTCCTTTTTTCTATAACAAAACTATTTGTAGTTTAGCAGTTGGCTGATGAGGTGGCAAAGCCACCAGTTTCATCTGTTGCAAAGCATCAGCTGACCAGGCAGGGTGGGTGGGGCAAAGGGAATATTATTTCAATAAAAAGATGAATCCATAATTTAATTCTTAGTGGCTTTCTGTAATAAATATGCATCTTGTTGTTAATTATTAAGACAAATACGAATTTATTTTTCATAACAGAATTGTATTTTGACCAATAATTGAAAACTCAAGCTAAAGTATGTCTTCTTTTGAAAATCAGTTGATATTTTATTTGTGCAGTTATTCAGTAATGAAATATTTAACATCAATAAATTGAAGTGGTATGCAGAATTCATACTTTAATTGAAAGTGCACAATTCGTATTGGGAAGACTTTCAAAAATTTGTTTTGCATTTTGAATTCTATATTTTTCCTTTGGAGAAGGAGATTCAAGTCAAGTCTGAAACATCCATAGCATGATAATGTTTCAGGCTTGATTTGTCTGTCTTTATACTATTTTTTAAAATTTACTCTTAATTACATAGCAATGATAGCGTGCACACAAAAAATGTATTTAATATTGTTGTAGTGCATGTGCATCTCGACTAATAATAAAGGAGAATGTGTGTTGGTCCTCTACAGGGCAGACCACTAGACTTAGAGCTACTGGATTTGGCCCAAACATACTTTGAAGGGTGGGAATGTGCACCTTGGAGCCCTTTTTCAAAAAATTTTAATTAAAAATTAAGCAAAATTTTGGCGTTTTTCTTCTTCATAACTTCTGAAAACATTATAGTACAAAAATCTTTTTCACGCCATCTGCAAGTGCAAAAAATTACCTTTTCAATTATATCAATTAAGTTGCTGCACAATTTTTTTCTCTAATATTAATAACCTTTTAAAAATATTTTTTGGCATAATTTATAACAATACTTTTCATTGTTGCAACGCAACTCAACCCGTTTTCATTCTTTAAACAAATATTTGTGTATTTTTATTGTTAAAAGCCGAGTTAATATCCTAATGCATTTTGCTTTCATATTTCATTTCATCAAATTTTCTGTAGAATCTGCAAGCCAAGCTTAATGAGATATTAGGTATATGAAGAAATATATTCAGTAAGCTGAATGATTATGGCTGCTATGTTTTCATTCTTTTTTCAGAATGTTTTAATTCAGTAAGAATGCCGCTGGCCATAAAATGTATTGCACCATTTTTAATGTTTAAATCAAATGCATATTTTGCAAGAGGATTAAGAAAGTGAAGATGGTGCTGACAACTTGCAATTAGATGTTACATGACGTGATCAGTTATTTGACTAAATTAGGGACATTTATGTAGACAATAAACAGAACAGATGCAAGGCTACTAAAAGAACATGGGTTAAATATCTACTACGATCTGCTTACATTGCTAGTATAAACTAACTAACTAAAACAATGAAAGTCTTGTAAAATATATTTCAAAATTTATTAATTAAAGAAAAATAGTTCAAAAATAAAATTGGTATCACTGAAAAGTTATTTTTTTTAATTTTAAAGAGTTATAAAAATGATTTTTGTGCAATAAATATGTTCCAAAGTTATTGAGTAAAAAGGTTTAATTTTTTAATTAAAATTTTGAAAACACCCCTTTCTTAGTGAGCACCTTTTACCCAAGAAGTAATAATGTGCCAAATTTGGCAGCTGTGGGTCCAACTGTCTGCCCGTAGAGCATTTTAAGCGATTTTTGCATCATACATGTTGCTTCCACAGTTTACAGATAATATTCAACCTATAAACATGTTACATTCTTTTTAAAAAGTGAATTAAAAATCCTTGTGATTCTGAATTATATTAACCCTTAGTGAATTACAAGGAATAACGACACTTCAAACCGAGATTTTGTTATGTAACCCCATCTGGCTTGACAAAAAATAGATGTCTTAGTTTTTGAATAGAAGCTTGTAGTGAAAAGAAATTTTAGCTGGTATTATTTTTTTTTACACCATTGTGCCTTTGATTTTCATATAATAATCAGCAAAAGTTTTTTTTGTAATTAATACTTTTTCTAATTTCTTATGATATTACATTAAGCTACCTAATTTTCTGATAAGTAACTATCCAAAAAAGATATTTCATTTCTAAAGAAAATTATAGAATATAATTAAGTAAAGCAGACTACTGCCAGGAAAAATATTACAATTCTTTATATCTGTCATAAAATATTTATTTGGATGAAAGAAATTCAAACAAATGTTTAGGAGTATTTTTTGAAAAAGTTTTGATTCAAAGCAAAACTAATAACTCTCTGAATTCGCATTTTAAAAAAAAAAATTTTTATTATTTTCAGCATTATCCAAGGATATTTTTTTTAAAAAAAGACTTATGTTCTAGTTCTTCTCAAGATATCTTAAATTAGACTTATGTAGTAATTACAGTGAAAATTATATTTTTCATTTAAAAATAAGGGTTACAATATTGTTTCATGCTTTTGCTGCGTCATCACATAAGTGATGAAAAAATATGCAGGATTTTTTTGGGTTTTTTTGAAAAACCAGCATTCTTTTATGCTCTAAGAAAATAGATCATCATCATTATTCAAAAGAAATTTGAGTTTTGCATCAAAATATTAGTTTAAATTTTGCCATCCATTTTGTGTTCAAATTTATTCCTACAGTAAGATTAAAATTCTGGTTTAAAATAAAGAAAGGGCCAAATTGAAATAATATGCATGAAATAAAGAAAAATTATGAAAAAGGCAATACTTTTGGTAAGTACTTTTTAATGGAGTGAAGCAAGGTCCTGTTTCAATTAGATCGTTGGGCATTACATCTGTAAATTTGTTTGTTATGCAGTCACAACAAACACATTGCTCGAGTTTCTTTGAATCTGGCATGGATGTTCGTTGTAATCATTGAAAACAATGTATGTGTAAGGGATTTTTATTTTTTGATTCCATTTCAACATGTTGGATGTTTTAATGTTTGACACCATTAAATCATTTGAATAATTTTGGTAATCGCAAGACATTTAATTGTAATTTTGCTAGTACTGATGAAAGCAGACTTTTTTGGCTAGGTTTACTGTTCTCGGAACTACTGGTTTAGTAATTTTTTTTACACTATCTGTGCAGAATTGGTCAGACAATGTAAATGATGTGCACCAGAAAGCAGTTTCCTAAAAATGGAACCTTCTATCTGTAAATCTCAGTGCTGAAGAAAGTGTATCCTCTCTTTAAGCGAGTAATTCCTTATCTAAAATTAAGAGCAATGTAATGGTTCTCTGACCAAAATTACTGAATTTCCAGAATTTCATATTTGGAATGAATGATGGAATAAATGAGTTATAATCAGCAGAATTTAAAATAAGGATGAAAAAATGTGATTATCTTCGAATCACACTTAAAAACCCAAAATATGAGGATTTCACATTTTCTTTATCTCTCTTGTTTCTGAACATTAGTGTCATCTAAATATGTATTACTTTTAAATCAAAATTGTATAAATTCTAGTCAATTAAAATATATGTTTTTTTTTTTTTTTATCATTTCAGCTAAAAGTTGCAAACTTCATTAATTCACATTGATAATTTAAGGTTTAGGTGGTAATTTAGCAAATATTATAATTTAACTATTGTTGTGTCAATGTAATTATCGATTTATTTTTAAAAATACTCTTTGGCATTTAATATTTTTTTTATTCCTGCAGAGATAATTTCATTGGGATTGTTTTTATTTCAATTATGGCATATGATAAAAAAGAATAATATGAAAAAAATTTTAGAGTATTTTAGTATATAAATATTCAGCTTATAGGCATAAACATTGTTTGGAAAATCTTTCAATTTTAAAATTATACCTCTTCAGGTGAATAAAAATGACAAAAAATTAAATTATTCTAGTATAATTTTGTATTTTGCAATATTTTAATTTGTAAACCAAAAATTCATTCACATTTAAGATTGCCTTATTTTGTTTAAAGATTGATATCTTCTCAGACAAAACTCTTCTGTTTATTATGCAAATTATAGGTAGTGTAGAGAAAGAGTTTTCAATAGAAATAATTTGAATAATGCATTTTAAGAATGTAGCTTACAAATTGGAAATTATTTCTTATATTTTGGATTTCTTATATATTATGCTTTCTAAATCCATTTTAAAATTGTATTCGAAGAACTGTATGCAAGGATGCAAAAATTGTTGTTTGAAACCCTTTTGAAAACTAAGCTTATCTTTTAGGATTAAGATTTCCTATGTTTGGAAGATGAACTTCATTGATCTTCCCTATGGGGCTGAATTAAATTTTGGGTATCTTACTTCAAACAAGTATTTTTTGTTTCTACTTTAAAATTAGTCATGGTTCATTTAAATCAGTGTTGTAATTTCAACAAACTTTTCTCCAGGTTTCTTTTCAGTGACAATAATATTTTATTTTTATATCAGGAAAAATATGATAGGGGAATTAAGAAAAGAAAATTCTAAAATGTCTGTAAATACAAGTTATTTAATTTCATTCTTGATAAAAGTGTTTACTCGGAAACCAAAATGGATGGTTCTTTTATAAGTAATGTTTTGATTTAAGAACAGAGTAGCAAAGATAATTAATTTAACTTGCATTTACTTTTATTTATTCAGAGAAATGTAACCTTTATTAAGGCATTTACATAAATATGTTTCAAACGAAATGTGTACCATTTATTTTACCAACTTATTATGAAACTTTGTAGTTTTGAAATTAATTTTGAATGCTTTGGCAAGCTTGCAGATTGGTTAATAGTTAATAAATTCATTAAGAAGGATATGATAAATAGTGATGCAGAGCTTTTTTTTAACTTTTCCATTTGCAATCCATTTTCAGCTGTCAAATTGTGTGTATAAATTCATTTTGCATTTTGTTTGTTTACCACATGTGCATTATAAGAATGAAATTAAAGTCATTAACGTTAGTGAACAAAAATAATTTAATGAAATGTAATTGTTACTAAAGCTGTAAGGAAATGTTTCAAATCAAGATAGCTTTCAGAATTATTTATGCTCATAGACATTAAAATATCTGACAGAAGCAAGTGCTGAGAATGTTTTCATGACTTCAAAATCCATGCACACAATTCAAATTTAAATCCTCCACTCATTATTTTAGAAACTCTGTGCTAATGTAATTACAAATTTCTCAAAGACAGTTAAAAAATCATTTTAATCATGGTTATGTTTTCTGTTGGAAAAAAGAAAACATAAATATGGCTTTTAAAATTAAATACTTTTTAAGTAGAATTAGATTTATCAGCTCACTCTCTCTCTCTCTCTATGTTTTTTTACCTGTTTGATTTTATTGTAAGAAAATCAAACAGGTTTTAGAAGAGTAAAACTTTTATTGGAATCGGAAACGAATGAGCCAAATTTTATATTAAAAATTATTCCTTTGTTTCAGATTTCTTGGGGTTTGTATGAAAACAAATATCGCAGGATTTTTTTAATCATATTTTTATCCTGCTCTGTAATTTTAAAGATTTTTTGACTAATGATAATGCTCTTATTCGTAACATCTTTTATTAAATGTTAAAATTCTTCTTTTATGTAAGGAGTGTTTTTCCCATTTTTAGATAATTTAAATACCCTTGATACATCTGCTTTTGAATCACTTTCTCCGAAAGAAAAGAAGAGGCAGCAACACATCCATGAACTGATTTCTACTGAAGAATCTTATGTTGAAGATATGTCTATTGTTCTTGATGTAAGTAAACAGAAATCTTTCAAAAATAATTCTATATAATTATTTTTTATTAATTTAGATGCACATTTTATAAATTATTTTAATTATAGAATTCGTCAAAAATCCCAACTTTTTTTATTTACAATTAAATTAAGCTGTATAAATTAAATCTGTACTTTTTATCCCACAATTCGAATTCAACCTCTTACACTGCATCTTTTTTAAATTGATGAATCATATTTCCCAGATGAAATTTATATGCTGTTTTACAAGATTCTAATAAAATATGTGGGGAAAATGTTAATGAAATCATTTTTCCTGTCATTCCATTGCATACTCAACCTATTCATTTTACAAATGTCTTTGTATATTGATTTAAAATATTATAAATATTTCACTTTTTATTTATTTAGTTTTGTTTCTTTACATGTGCTGCTTCGTCAACAAGTAAAATCTATCTATCGAAAGTTATGATGTAAATAAGCAGATTTTAATGATTTAATGCACAAATAAGTAATAACAAAATGAAATTTTTCTAAGACGATGTTATATATTATTATGATTCTTTTGTCTGGCCATCCTTAAAATCCCTTAAATTAATTAAATTTGAGCAGATAAGAAAAACTGATCCCTGGTTCTGATTATTCTACCTGTTGGATTCCTTTTATTATTTATTTTATTTTGTGCTTATATGAATTTAGCAAACAATTGATGATTAATCTTTAGAAATTTAACTAAGCTTCAATCTTTTCATTCTATAAGCATAAGATCATTCTAGTTATTAGCTGTGTCTTGAAGTGCTGTGTGGTTCTTATTTTCTATTTTTCATTAAAACTTCATTATTTTGTTATAGGTCTTCCAAAAGCCACTGCGAGAGTCATCTGTTTTAACTAAAGAGGAACTTCGCTCAATATTTGTCAATTGGAAAGAACTCATTGTTTGCAACACTAAGTTATTAAGGTATATTTATTTGGATATATGCATAGTTTATGTTATACTCTTCCAATAAGATTATGAACTTTTACAAATAAAAATTTTAATGGATAGCTGTTTAAAATATTTGCTTATTATGAAATTTTGAACTATATTGAAACATGTTGTCTAATTTGCAGTGATAATTTTTTTTAAAAAACATATTTAGTAATTTATTTAATTAATAAGATCTCCAATTAAGTACGTTACTGTTATTTTTAACTCCAGCTTTTTGATAATAGATTCTTCTAGTGAAGATTTGATGCTGTAAAAGATGTTTATAACAATACTGTCATAGAATAAAAAGATGTGGCCACAGTGAAACAATATTGCAAAGATTTTAATAAAATTTGTGCTTTAATAAATTATTTTAATGTAAAAATTAAAATTACCATGGAACTGAAATAATGTAAAATTCTGTAATAAATTCCAATATATGGCTACAGTTATGGTAGATAAGTCTTATTCACACTTCTGATTTTGTTTGCATTTCTATATGGGTTATTCTTTAAAATTCAGAAATAACTAAAAATATACGGTCTTTAATATGTCCTTTCAGCATGCATTGTTAATATCTTCAACTTTTTCAGAGCAATGAGAGTGAGAAGCAGAATGAGTTCCAATAATATAATACAAAAAATTGGAGACTTACTCTGTGAAAATGTAAGCAACTTCCATTATCATTTCTGGCAATATTTTTCTTTAAAAAAAACATTTTTTAGTTACATCTATTTCTCAGTATTACCTACTGACTGTTAATATTTCTGCTTTTTATAATAATCATTTGTTTTGTTTTAGCTCCCACATTTTACACCATACATAAGATTTTGTAGCTGCCAATTGAATGCTGCAGCTTTAATCCAAAATAAATCTGATAATTGTCCAAGATTTAAAGAAGTTGCTAAAGTAAGTAACCTTTGTCTACATATGAAAGTAAGCATTTTGTCAAGCAAAATTCATTCTACATTATTTACATTGAAAATTATAATTTATTTTCAGCATTGCTCAACAGATCCTCGTACTAAAGGAATGCCTCTAAGTAGCTTTCTGTTAAAACCAATGCAAAGAATTACTAAGTATCCACTTCTCATTCAAAAAGTAAGCTATAAACGAAATTTTAAAATATTTTTTTTCAAAAGACTAGCAGTTATACTACAATTATATTTTAAAAAATAAACTTTCAAACAAAACTATCAGTATCCACAACACACTCCTAGGAAAATACGAATAATTTATTTTTTAAAAATTTGTCGTTTTATCTAATAGAGATGATTTCAATGACATTTGAAAAGATCCTTATTTGTTTCTTGATATGTTTAAAAAGTTTGGTATGTACATTTTGTAATCATAATTCTGAGATTTGTTTATAAAAAGTTTTGATTTCTGATCATCTTAATAAATTTTTAAATGAATTAAATTGAATGGTAATTGAAATAAGTGCTTAGATTGCCTACAGTGCATTTAATTGTTCTGCATACTTTATTTGCTATTGCATCTCAAAGATGTATGATAGTGAACTCTCTGAGGATTTCAGCATTTTATATAACGGCAGATCAGAGATAATCTTTTTAGGTAGTTGATCTTGAAAAGATTAAACAGATGTGCTTTCTTTACAAATATTTTACATAGATTTGCGTTTCTCTAGTTTTAAAATCAAATTTGAGAGTCTAATTCTTGTTTATGTTTCTTTAAAAATGGATTTTGGTGCAGTATCAGTATATCTTCACTTGCTAGTGTTCCAGAAGAAAATAATGCCTCCTGAAGCATATGATCCTAGTTTTGCTGATGATAGCTGTCATGTATGCTTATGTAGTCAGATAGCTCCATTTACCCAGGGTTCGTACTCCTCCTGAAAAACTCCTGAATTTTGCTTATTTTTTCTAAGGGCCCTGAAAACTCCTGAAAATTGTGTTTTTTATCCTGATATTTCTTTTTGTCTCCTGCAAAATTACAATCGAAGAGCAAAAGATAAAATTATGATAAAACATAAAAATATGACTTTTCTGTTTTTCCTTATTGATAGAAAGTCGCTGGAATCCGGAATTCTTACTTAAAGAGTCTACTGCGCATGTTCCAAGTTACCGCAATCGGGAAAGATGGGAGAATTGATATTTAGTATACTTTTTTGCCAATTTTATAAAAATTGTCCACACTACCCCCTACTCCCCTACAATTGATTTTTTTTTTCACGTTATCTCCTGAATTTTCTGTACTGTACTCCTGAAAAATCCTTAGAAACTCCTGAAAAAATCCTTAGAAACTCCTGAATTTTACTATCGTATATACAGTATGAACCCTGTTTACCAGCATATATACAACACAATCTTTTTTAATTATTTCAGGTCTTTGAAAATACTTCAGAAGATCATCCCGATTATCCACATCTAAAAGAGGCCCTAAACTTGGCCCAACAACTTTGTAATCAAGTAAATGAAGGTGTTAGGGAACGAGAAAATTCAGATCGCTTGGAATGGATCCAAAATCATGTTCTATGTGATGGATTGCCAGAAGTGAGTATATGAAGTAAAGGAAATATTTCTTTTTCTTATCTCAATAAATAATTAACAGATATATTAATAGATATGTATTAAAGATAGATTCGGAATAGTTGTTGAAAGTCTCCTTATTTTACAAATTTATCTGTTATTCTTTATTTGATTCTGCTTTAATTCAAATAATTTTTATAACTTATTTATACAAAAAGATAAGAAATGCTATAATAATTATATTTTTGTTTATGTTTTAAAATCATTTGTTAACTGCCTAATATGTTTATTGTTACTTTATTATAATGAATGTTATATTACTTTTATAATTAAGTTGAGCAACTATTTCAAAAAAAAATTCTTTTTTTTTTTTTCCCCCCCCCCCTTTTTTTTTTGAATAAAAAAAAGGGGAGAGGGGGTTTGTTCCCATCTTTCTAACTTTTTTTCAATTATTGACAGCAAATCACTTTCAATTCATTGACGAATTGCTTGGGGCCAAGAAAGCTTTTACATGTAGGAATATTATATAAAGTAAGTTCAATCGTATATAACTTATAGTTATGATTTAGTCCTTTTTTGGTACAATGAAATTTAAATACTGATATTTTACATTTTCTGCATTCTTTTGCACAGCACTTTTATATTATTATCATTTATATTCAAAAAGTATAAATTTTATTGATTCTTTTATATGTTATTAGAAAGCAAGATATTATCAGTATTACTGATTTCAAAAACAATGTGGTTATAACTATGGATATTGCTCTTATTGATTTGTATCAACATATTAAAATTTCACACAATACTTTTGTTAGCTGATAGACTAAATAAATTTACATATGGCTTATTCCCAATTAAAATTTACATTCATCTTCATATCTGAAATATTAAATTAAACATCTTGTTTTATATTTTCCAGGCAAAAAGCAATAAGGAACTCATGGCCTTTCTTTTCAATGATTTTCTTCTCCTTACTCAGCCTTTCAAGGAACTGGGAAAGATAACAAATGTTTTCACTTCAGAAAAGGCGATGAATTCTTTGTATAAAATGTACAAACATGTAAGGCTAATATACATATTTTTCAGACTAAAATGTTTTATTTAAATTTTTTAATATATCATTATAATTTTTAGCTTGCTGAACTCTTATTATGCTGGTTTATAAAAGTTATGCAGAATGAGTTCAAAGGAATACCCTCATTTCTAAGTTTTACTGTGCAATAGGTAGTTGCTCTGTTTACTTGGTTATTTTTATATTCAAATTTTGAATGCAAGCATCACAGATGTTAATCATAAAGAGAACCCCATCCTCCCATAGCATCCAGGTAATACTTTATCACCACAGTATACCCCGAACTCGGAGCCAAGGCGGCTCCCTTATCCGGATAATACTGGAAGACCAGCTGCCATGACAAAAACGCCAGCACTGTGGATAACTACAAAATGTTCCCCATTATGAGCAGCTCATGCAACAACCCCCATTACAAGGATATGAACAATCATCAGAAATAGGCCTTAGAGCCAAACAACCATTTATATACCCCACTGGGAAACAAGATTCTGCTTACTTATAAGGCAGGCTGTCATCCCCATATTTCAGGTGCCCCTTAATTAGGAATCATCGCAGATGGTAAGTGCCCTTTCTTGTTACATAGCATATATCTAGTCTGTATTGCAATTCTTGCCAAACTTTCTGTAGAATATCTCTATTGATGCTGTCAATTGTAGTTATGATACAGGGCTTTTAGATCAGTATTGGTGGTTGCACATCGAGACACTACCTCAGTAATATGTAACCACATCAGCGAATTGGCTGACATAAGTAGAGAACCATTACCTTGGTCACTGCAATACCCAAATCACACTCTGTGTTATCTCTTTTGAAGATTATTTGTAGAAGATCATGTGTAGATGCTTCTATGTCCAATGACTACCACTCTATAGCCAGCATCAAGAGAGACATGCTATAGAAAGTTTGATAAGAATTGCACTACTGACTTGATGTATGCTGTGTAACAGAAGGAGTATATATTCAGCATCTGTGATCATTACCAATTGAAGTATGTGTTTTTCAAATAGATACAGCAACTACCTATTGAAGAGTAAAGCTTTGAAATTATGGCATTCATTTGACTCAGACTGTATAACGTAGTTTCAATATCATTCTTGAATGACTTACTGGAAAGGCAAATGTAATGCTGTTGAAAAATGGTTGGAATGAAAAGCATAATAACAAAGAACAAGTTATGCATATTTTCAGTTTATTGTGATTTTTTTAATGTTATTCAAAACATTAATTAAGGGACTTGTATATTCATTCAGTTTCATGTTGAAAGCAGAAGGTTTAATAAAATATTTTGTTTTTATATCTGAAATGCATATGTATTTTCATTTGGACACATAACTTCGGGAACTGAGAGATTATTCCAGATTTTTCCTGACAAAATACATATTTGTTATAGATTAAAATTATTTATTCATCTTCCTGCCATTTGGCTAGAGAACAATGTTTGCAATTTATTATTGCTTCATTTAGTTGCTTGTGCAACAAGTTATTTTCTGAATACTATTTTTTATCTAAGAATTTTTCTTAGTTATGCAAAATAAAAATTTTAAAAAAGCAAAATATCATCTTGTAATTACATCTTTAAATATACTATTATTTTGATGTCAAATGAGCATGATTACTAGTAATGATACTCCATGGGCATATGGACTATAAAGAGAGAAAAGACAGCTTACAATATTAGTTATTTAGAAACGCATAACAGATTTATATGTTTCTGAAATAACATGAGATTGATTTACGTCTCTAGTTCAAAGAGATTAGATTACAGCACTAAGCTGAAGTACCAGATGAGTTTAAATTTTACAGAAAAAGTTAAAAATTTCTGAATGTATGAGAAATACGATTTCAACTATTGCATTTAGCTTAAATATCATTTATGAATCATTAATATTACATGATTCATTCATCTCATCAAAACAACATGAGTTATTTCAAGGATTTACATGTAGATACATTATATTAAGAAAATATGGTAATGATTATAATGAATTTTAGAACCACGTGTATTTAAGTGAAATGCTATATGTATATTTTAAACTTAAATATAGCCTATATTCAAAACTAATATATTATTATTTCTTTTTTTTATCAGCCTCTGTTTTTGAATAATGTTACAGTGAAATCCACTGATTCTGAAAACAATCAAGATGATACTACTTTCTTTGTTTTCTATTCTGACACTGAAAGAATCCATTTCAGAACCATGAGTGCTACTGAAAAGTAAGCAAGTTTTACTTACAGTTTACTTTAAATCTGCAACACTTTTTTTGTTTGTTATGAACCCTGGAGGGGTCACACCTCTGGAAGTTTAATCATAGGTCATGTGGCGACTGACAGGCATGACCCTCTTTGCTCATTAATAATTATACAGATTTTAGTTTTATTTCAATGTCATCCTTCATTTTTTTTATTTTCATACATCGGGCCCCCCCCCCCCCAGGCTACTCAGTCATAGACGCCCCCCAAAGATGAACTTTTTTTTTCAACTATTCTCAGCAACAAAATAAAATTTATATGGCATCTCTCAGATGCCCACAACCCCTCCAGGGTTAATATTGACTGCCTATTGGTTACTTTTCAAATGAATTGATCTGAAGAGAGTTAGTTTTAAAATTTATTAGCACTTATACATTTATGTTGGATAAAGTTTATATTTATTTGAAATTGATGTTTCAGACTGCTGTGGATGAAAAGAATTGAATCTGCTGCTAAAGATTATTTCGAGTTAGAAAAGAAGAATTTGAACCACCAAAGAATGTGTGAGTTTCACTTTATTGTTGTATTTATTTATTTAATTTTATTGACTTTAAACACAAAATTGATTTTGAAAACTTTTTTAATACATTTCTGTCTTGCAGTAAGGTCACAAGCTATTCAGGGAGTAGGTCGTCTTCTAGTTGTTGTAGTTGAAGGTATAAACTTGAAAGCTTGTTCTAATGGTATGTTCATTTAATATTATCTTTACTTTGTTCTTTTCCCTAATTTTACTTGTTTTAAGTTGTTGTTTTTTCAAATAAGGATTCTCTTTTAATACATTAATAAAGTATAAAAGTTTTTTTAAAAAATGCCCATAATTGCTATTCTAGATCCTCAAGTAAAATCAAGTTGAAATAACACTTTTTGTAACAGTCAATTTAAGTCTATAAAAAAGGAAAAGTAGTTTTTTAAGCTTTATCTACTGGTCAAGTGCTTTTGTGTGAAAAAACACTTTTGGAGCCTCAAAATTGGAAAATAGATAAGAAAATGAAATAGCTATTAATAACAAAAAGGAAATTCTACTAAAAATAACTATTTAAATATTTTAATAAACTATTTTTAGGCAAGACTCTTTTCTTAACTGTTCTTGGTTACAAATGTTGAAAATTTTAAAAGAAAAAAGACCCTGTAATAAACTTTGTGACCCTAATATTCTTCCTATGCAACACCATTTGGAGGTCTTAATCCACAGAAGCCCTGCTCTATTATATTAGAGTTTTCATTTCAATGTTATAATGCTAAAACCATGATAATAAATTTATCTGTATAAGTTGCTGCTTAAAATATTTTTATTACATTGAAAAATTGATACCTATCTGTAGGTCAAAGCAATCCATACTGTGAAGTGAGCATGGGATCCCAAGAACACAAGACCAAAGTCATCCCCAACACCTTGAATCCAAGATGGAATGCATCAATGCAATTCTTGGTAAAGAATCTACATGAAGATGTCCTTTGTATTTCTGTTTTTGACAGAGATTTGTTTTCTCCTAATGGTAAGTTTATACATACACATCAGGGGTGTAGTGGAGCTGGGACGCCATTCCTGCACTGACTTTTTGCTTTCTCGTATACGAAGTATACAAAGAGAAAGTATTGTAATCGTCAAAAAATTCGAACTCGAGATTTTGACGAATCTCCACGTTTTAGACCTCCCTGAGTCCGAAAAACACAATTTTGGAATTATGTCTGTGTGTGTGTGTGTCTGTCTGTGAACACGATAACTCGGAAACTATTAGAGCTACGGGGATGAAATTTGGTATGTGGTCTTTAAACATAATTTGTAGGTTTCTATCAAATTTTGGACAAAATCCCTCAAAGGGAAGTCTGTCTATTTGTATGTCCGCGGTCATGTGAACGCTATAACTCAAAAACTTGATTAGCTAAATGGATCAAATTTGGTACACAGTTTTATCGTTATGAATGTAAGTCCGTATAAAAGTTTGGGCCAAATCCGTCAAAAAGAGGCGTTCAAATTGCATATTCAATTTCTTTTAATCTGATTCTCATGCGCATGCGTATTGGTAGCAATCTGTTATTGTTGTAAATTTTATTTACAACAATAAATAATGTTTTCAAACATCAATTGTTTACAATTTTTTTTATTGTTGTAAATCAAACCGATCTCATTATTTCAGCAAATCTTTCATTCACACG
This sequence comes from Araneus ventricosus, assembly GCA_013235015.1. Taxonomy (NCBI): domain Eukaryota; kingdom Metazoa; phylum Arthropoda; class Arachnida; order Araneae; family Araneidae; genus Araneus; species Araneus ventricosus. The sequence goes on along the minus strand of BGPR01004287.1, from coordinate 52,021 downwards.
CTTTTGCAATTGTTACGGTTGTTGTAGTATAAATTGTTTTCTTGGGAATTCAATTCCAAAGCAGAATTTTCGCTTTAGTATTAATTGCATTGCCTATTTTATCGCACCTGCTTCAAAGTAATATTTTTTTGAAACGTGGCAACAGATATTTGATTTCAGGTTTGTTTGTTTTTTTTGTTTTACTTTCTTGTATACAAAGAGAAAGTATTGTAATCGTCAAAAAAATTCGAACTCGAGATTTTGACGAATCTCCACGTAGAAAGTATACGAGAAAGTTTAGGGGAGACCACTCCCGCTGGTTTGATGAGAAATAAAGTAGAAAAATTGTGAAAACATCCTTAAAACAGTGCAATTTTTGAACCCATGTTAAAGCTTTCCGGCATTGCTTATTTTGTGACTACACTACTGATACACATGGCTCTTGTTTGAAAAGTAATGAATCATAAAATTCATTTATCATCTAACAAAGTCTTCATGTCTGTGTAGACTTGGCAGAAATTTAAGCATTTCAAGTGAAAATGTTCCATCATTTGCTTTCAAGCACTGTCTGATTTACAAGATTTTGTTTTTCTTAATTTGTATTTGCCATTAGCTTTCATCTTTTATCCTAACAGGTTTTGAAAAAAAAAGAAAATTCTGAGTAGCACTTAACTGATTATTTGTAGCATTAGTAAACAACTCTCGTATAAACACCTGTTTGAAAGCTTCATATTAAGACTAACATGTCATTTAAATTATAATACTCACTTCTGCATGTGTATATTTTTAGCAAACATTTGTTAAGTAGAAGATTTCTTCTATATGCAATTTAATGCATCCCAATGAAGATGCCAAATCATTTTACTTATTTTCCTGGTTGAAAAAAGTATCTAGAAGAGATTTTTTTTTATTTTGGTTGATTTTAAAATGCCAATTTCTAAAATTCTGTAATTTTTAAAATATTGAAATGATTGCATGACTATTTTATTGTTTAAGAAAATTTCTTAACTCTTTCTTTCCTATAGAATTCCTTGGAAGGACGGAAATAAAAGTATCAGATATTTGTAAAGAAACCAAAGAAACACATGAGCCAGTTATTCGAAAGTTAACCTTGTATGAAGTAGAATGTGGAGAAGTTGTGATCAAATTTGATTTGCAAATATTTGATAAGCTTTAAGCTTTCATCTTATCTAAAAGCATTTATGATTTGATATTTATGTTCTAAGTACAAATTGTAAATATATGTTTTTACAGCATCATCATTCTCTTTGCTATTCGCTTTGTGTTTTGTTTTTCATTTCTACATTCATGCTGTTCTGTTCTCACATTCCATGTTTATAAAATTGCTCTCTATTAATAAATCAATTAGATATTTTATTTTCTATTGAAATTTTTACATTTTATGACTATATTTTCTGACAATTTTCATTATTGTGTAGCTTAATTATATATATATATTCATTGTACATATTTGTTAGAGCCAATATTTTATATGTTGTCTAAATGCTGAAACTATGTTCAATTGTTTATTGAACAGGTAATGCTTATTAGTCATAATAAGTGTCATCTCTGATAGTCAGTCATCCTTTTTTATTGCATTCTTAAAGCAAGGTAGTCTTCCATTTTCTGTTCTAATTGTGATGATATTTTGAACCAATCTTCTTCTTTTTGATGTAACTACTAAGGAAGGTAGTGTCGTGTGTTGTATATGAATAAGTGCTTCAACAAAATACCAGTTATGTGTATTTGTATCCCTTTGTATGTTTTGCTTTTTTTTCTCCTTTTTCCCTTCAATAAATATTTAAATATGAAGTGTTCTTGTGAGATAATTTGTCATAATCTTTCCTTTAATATATAGCTAAAAGCAAGCAAAATTATTAAAACAATTGTAAAGAATCTAGTTGTTAATAGATTCATATTTTTTTCACTACTATATTATATTAAACTGGTCCATTTTGTTGTTTTGAAAAAGTGATACGTTGCATTAATCACACTTAGATAACATATATTTCATTGAATAGGAAATTCCTGAACACTACGAAAAGTAATTAATTATACAAATAGCTATAGTACCAAAAAATTGGCTTTGATTTATTCAAAGCAAATCAGTTTCTTTAAAAAACCACTGCTATTAAAAGACACTATGTTTTCATGTAAGGAAATGTAAAAGCTTAGTATGTAGAAAGTAAAAATTCATATCTTATTAGCAAATTTTTTAAAAAGTCCTTTACAAAAGTATGCCGTCCACAAGTGTTATATCCTTATAAAATTATATTTGAAAAATTGAACTTTATTAAAATTGTTTCACACATATTATAAACTAATGACATTAGTCTTTCCTAAAATTGTATGGTTAGATATTTCTGACATAAATAGATATTTTATGGAGAGTCTTGATGTTGAAATCAGTAGAATTTTTGTAATTCAGAATGTAGCATAACAAGCTCAATTCACCCAAGATCATAACGTGTATAAAAACTGCTGCATAGCTGGTATCATTGCACTGATATCATCTTTTAATTACAGTTAAAAACTATAATATCTATTGTAGACAATGATGCAGATGCTTAAAATCTTGAAACAATTAGAACTAATATTTTTGTACCATGTCAATTAATTTAGAAAGCTCTAATGAAAATAAAATTGTTAGATCAAAAATGATGCTGGTTGATATGTAGAATTCACATAGAAATTACTTTGCATATTGAAACAGAGAATGAGTTTTATTTCTATTGATTTTCAACATATTGTCAATGTTTTTAAACAAATTAGGTTTAAATTTCAGGGTTTGTTATTTGTTTGTTGAGAAAATTACGTTTCTGATCAATGAAGATACTACAAAATACATATCGGAGGATGTATCGCATTAAAATTACTCCCGAGTTCATTCAGCCCTGAGATATGAAGAATTTTTTTTTTCAAATACTTGTATAGCGTGTATGTTGAACTAATGTACATTAAGCAATTATTAATGTTGTAAATCTAATAACCTTACTAATTATGAAAAGTTTACAAAGTTACTGAAACAAATATCATTAATAATCTGCAATATAATTCTGTGGTAACGATTTAATAAAATTAAATCTAACTCTGTGTGGCACTTTTCAATATGCAATTATTAAGAGTAAATTTTTCAACATGTAAGAATAAAGCAACTCAAAATTTAATGTGCTAAAGTAATAATTTATATCAAGTAAAAATAAATTTATTCACCATATAGTTTATCATTTTACTTATTTCTGCCGACTTCATCAATTTTCATAAATTTCTGTTCAAGTCTTCATAATGTGCTTCACATAGTTTCCAGGAGCATGTGATAAGCTTATGAAATATATGTGCTGATTAAGTTGTTCTCAATAATCAACATTTTTTTTTTTTTTATTCAGAACATTTCACTTGCTATATCCAGAGAGAATAAAACTAATCTACTATATTTTATATGGAAGATAAAATAGAAGGAAAGAATGCGATATCTGTGATGAAAGTTGATCATATAAAGTCTATTACTTGTTGCAGTATAAGGAAAATTAAGCAGAGTAGAAAATGATAAATTTAGCTGTAAAGAGAAAAAGGTTTTTTTTTTTATGCTAACTTAATAGTTTCCAATCCTTTACTCTTTAAAATACACTAGTTGCCTTTTTATAGTTCCAAATTTCACCCATCATGAAATAAACAAAGAAATTGATTGACAAGTCTTGTATTAATATTTCAATTGAAATAATCATTTTTATATTTGGCTGTTATCACTCTTATTTATAAGAAAATACGTTACGTTACTTTTTTTATTCAATAAAACTATCTTTATATGGATATGTTAATTGTTCCATCTGAATAAAAACTGGATTACTAATGAACAAAAGAAAAAAAAGTGCTGGTAAAATAAGAAAAACTATTACTTTTATATTTTCTGTTATTAAATGTGACAAAAGTTACTCTCAGGTTATTGATGGTCAGTAATTTCTTATAATTGTATCCCAGTATTGCATGCAAAACTGCTAAAATTATGTGTACAGATTTGTTCATCTTTGTATCCCATTTGTGAAATTAACTCTCTAATGTTTACTTTTTTCATGTAATTTCTGAAAAATCAATCATTTTATAAAAATATTTATTATACTGTTTGATTTTGTTGATGTAATTTATTGTTGCACTCCTATAAAAAAATAAAATATACTGCACCCAAAGTATTCACTTTTTTTTTCAGTATACTGTAGTCAATATTAGCAGAACAATTATTGATTTAATATATGCATTAAGATAAATGAAAATGTTTATATTTGTGAATTATGCTAAATAAAATTTGTAATTTCAAACCACTAAATATGGAACTTAGCCCTCCAAGCAGCTAATTATTTTGAAAGAATAATTTTAAGCTCTTAGAAATGAGCTTTTAAAGTAAATAAACTGTAATTTTTGGTCTGTAATTGAAACTTGCATCTCAAACACGTTTCACTCATGGGATTTTTCAAAAAATTATACAAATAAAGAAGAGTAATTGTTTTGGAGTTGAATAGTAAAAACAGAAAAAGCCAATGCAGCTACTTGGAGATGTGGGGGCAGATTAATAAATAAACAACTGCTTACAGACGCTGCAACTTTGGGAGGCCCCAAAGTCTCGAGTTTTTTTGTGGTACTTTCAAAGTAATTTCAATTTGTGCTTTCATTTCATTTACAAAGACTGTGCACTCAAACTTATTAAAATCAAATATCGCTTAAATTTTGGAGCATTATTCTAACAACATTCATAATTCATTACGATTTGGAAGTTTTTGCTGTTTTATAATTCTAAAAAAATATATTGCTTTACAATTGTAAAAATATTCGATCACATAAATAAAATTTAGAATGTGTATAAAATTCTTATTTATTATTTTGTGCAAAATTAATTTCAAATTTTAATTTAACATTTTTTACACGAGATTTACTGAAACCAACCTTCTTGAAAGTGATCCTCAATTAAAAGTTTAGTAAAAAACTTTTAAAGCTTGTCAGAATTTTATCTTAAAACTGCTTATAGAGATTAAATTAAAAATCAATACAAAAGCATCCAGTTTAATAAGAACTGGAAAGGATAAGTGGACCCCAAGAGTTCCATTGCCTAAGGGCCCCTAGAGGGCATAATCTGGCCCTGCTTAAAGGATTAACCACTTAACAGTTTTGTCTTCTCTACTATATAATTAGATGACATCTTTATCTTTGGGAAATGTGTTATTGTTTTGATTGAATTAAGATAGCATTATCAAATATTTGAGATAATTTGTAATTCGAAACAAAAATTACATAACATTCATGAAGTTTATGAATGACATAATTTTAGTTTATTAGTTAAAAATACAATAATTCGATGAACGTACATGGGCAAAACAGTTAAGTGGTTAAAAGTCATGATATAACTGAATATGCTTCCAGATGTTGCTATATCTTTCAACGTGTATTGATTTTAGAAAATCTTGCCAGTTTCTTCAATGAAGACCCTGAAGAAAATATGCAGTTTTGAATCTCCACATCCAGTAACTTTCTCACATAGCTTTATCTCACTAAATGTTTGAAAAAATCTGATAACTCTTTTCTCTTCCACACACAATGTCTTTCATTCCTTATTCAAATCTAAAATTTTCAACTTAGAATTACTTTTTTTTTTATTGGAAAGAGAGTCACTATTTTAAATACAAAAAAAAATCGAAAGATTGTGGAAGAGGCTCCTCATACCAATAAATGGGAACATCCGATAAAAAAGATCTTTGTTCTGTAAGCAAATTTTCAATTCAGTGCCATAGGACTTTATATATCATCTTGTAGTGTTCCAATTCAACTTTCAGATAGCTTGAAGAATAAAATATTTTTGCTTTTATCTTCAAATATATGTTATTCATGTTTATAAACATCAAGTTTGTATAATGCCACTCAGATTTGAAATAGATCTTAGGGTGTTTTCTCATAAAACCCTTAAAATAGCATATTTATACAGCAAATAAAAATTTAGAAATGCTAAGCTTGGTTTAACTATCTTCTCATACTCAGATCTAAGAAAACCCCAAAATCAAATGGTCCCTAGAAAATTTTCTTTAGTTGCCAAATAAACTGCAACTAGATGTCTCGCAAGTTACAGAGGAAGAATGTAACATTAAAAAATGTGAACTAAACTTTTTAAATCAGTTCCAGCTTTTAAACTAATTAATCTTAAAACTTTGGTTATTTAAAAGTAACTATCAAAATTTTAAAAATGTCATAAAAAGTTCTTAAAAATATAAATAAATAGGCAAACAGAACATGTTTTTCAAGTACTCTAGTACTCGTCCACTATATTTTCAAAAGCTCTACAGTGTAACACACAGACTTTCATATGCTCTTAATTTAATGTTGTGTATAAATGTTTTAAAAATTTAAATTAATGCATAATAATTCACTAACTCATTAATTTAAATGAAGGAGGCTGATAAATAATAGGTTCAATTTAAAGATTCCAAGAACAAATTAGTTTTACAGTTGGGTTTTCTTTTAGGAATAAGACAACTAAATTAAACACTAAAATATATGAGGTATAATGTATATCTTCAATGCAATATTCTCCAAATTTTTTTTTTTTTTATCCCTCTGATGATCGGGGGTAAAGAAACTTTTTTCCCAGTTCAAATTCTAAAAAAAAAGAAATCAATACTTTAGAGAAAAAATTCATACTAGATTTTGCAGGGGGTTTTTTTTTCCCTTGACTTAAAAAGTAAAATCAGGTTTCAATCCATTTTAAAACATAAAATCTAGTATACTGTCTCTTCACACCATGTCCATGTTAAAATTTTGAATAATCAAGAGGATTCTGCAGAAAAGTAGTGGTTTCACTAGTGGTATATATTGCTAATTAGAACTACATATCCTTGTGAGTTTTGTGTAATTTTTTGTCACTGATAAAGGAAAATATTCAGCTTAAGATAATTCATTTGTATATCTATATAAACGAGGTGTTTATCTCCCTGTGAGGAAAAAAAATTAGTGTTGCCTTTGCTTATATTTTCTACCAATCAAAACAATATCTTTTAAAGAATATTATCTTCAGAAACAGAATAAACATTCTTATATAATTTACATTCAAAATATTAAAAAAAAATTAGGTTGAACCAATGAAACAAACATTTAAAATGTTTCATTCAGTTTTTATTATAACTTCAAGGAAATGAAAAACAGCAATTCTACAAGGTAATAACTTTAATTCAAGAAATAAGAGAGGAAATCTTTACAAAAGATTTCTTTTTAGTCTGAACAAAGTTAAATTAACTATTAATGCAAAAAATGAACTGAAAGGAAATCTTTTGAGTATGTTTATATACTAAAAAAACACAAACTTATACAGAAAAATAAAAGGAATAAACACTCCTTTACAAATGCATACAGTGTACATTGTCCTATACTTAAATATGCGTAAATAACAATTTATAATCATCATCTAGCTGCATTCTGTACAAGCTCTTACAACACTAACACTTTAGCTGTAATAGATAGAGTACAGGAGATTTTATTTGCACTATCTAAGTAGAGTTTTAATTTTACAAATGTACATGAGAAACTAGAAATATTTTATATATGTATTTACACTAACTTCACTGCAACTTTGTACTGAAAAGAGTTTTAACATGAGCAACCATGTTCAAATTACAAAATAATAATAAACCAATCCATTCATTAACTCAGAAAACAAGACAGCCATATGCTTTGCATAACAACCAAATTGTGTGACTACTTGGTACAGTGTGAAAACTTTCCATTTGCAGAGGATGGTGGATAAAAATATGAAAAGTAAGAATGTAATAACTATATATGCCTTTATCGGTAATGGAGAATAAATAAAACATTTGGCTAATAGCCACTAATCAAGACTGTAAAAATTATTTATATTAGGGCTTGATTTCATTATAATCAGTTAGAATAACAAACATTAAAAGATGATACTCAGGGAAAAAATCTCTCAAGATGAACCGAAACTTGTAATTGTATAAATTGATACAATGAAATAACAATACTTTCTTTAAAATTTCTTAAGCACATAATATTCAATTAGTAATTTAGTTTTCATCATAAATGCACACACATGAGTATCACTTTCTTACTGCCTAAAATTCTAATAGCAATTTCCACTGATTTCTATCCAAAAATTTTCTAATATTACATTACACAGAGAAGCAGTTATCCAATCAGAAAATCAACTACCATTTTTATAAAAATTTTATATAGTTACAGTAGCTGCCACTTAATGTGATCACTTCGGAACTTCAGAAATTTGATAACATTAACCGAATTGGGAAAAATCAACTACAGTAAATTCTCGATTATCCAGCATTGAAGTATCCGGAAAGCTCAACTCACCGGAAAAATTAGAAAATGAGTTTTTCTAAAAATTTTTCATCCACACGCTAAAATTTAGCACTCGCACGTCGTTCCATTCATGCGGACAATTTATTTCTGGAATGTAATGTCCACTCCGCACGGAGGGGGTGTAGAAGGGGGAAAAAAGCAATATACAGTACAGTGAAGTACAAAGACTTGTTTTATGGGAGGGGGTTCAAAAGCAAAAGTGAGAACCAAAAAAAAGCTCCTCAACTTTCGCCGAAAAACGAGACCTAAAAACAAAATCGACAACCAGAAAAAAAGTTAAAGGGACAGAATTGGTGAAAAAGACAGCAATCTAACCCGCCCTCGGGCGGGCGCCGCGGGGGGCGGGGGGGGCGCAACTATTCGGACTTTTCAGGTATCCGGAAATCAGTGTTTCCGTTTTTGTCATTTTGAAATGTGCATTAAATATAATTTTTAAGAATACTTCTGTATCTTCAATAACATTGTATTTACAAAACATATTATGAAGTTTTTAATTTAACATTGATGATAAAAAAAAGTATGATCTGTAGACCAAAGGAACATCACCCCGCCCTGCCTAAGCATCCGGGTAACAACTGAATGACAGGCCGCCGCAACAGACAATCAGGCACTGTGGTTCCTGCATAACAGCCCCCAATACGAGTGGCTCATGCAGCAACCCCCCACTTTACCGGGGTACGACCAGTCATTGGGAGTGGGCCCAAAGAGCTAGACCACCATTATTGTGCCATTGGGTTGACGAGAGCCTGCTTACTTATACGGCAACCTCTCCTCCGTGAACTCGCGGTGTCCCCCCGATGGGGAAGTATGATCGGTAGTCGAATTTTTACCAAAAATATAGATTGTAAAAATATAAACATATAAAAATAGCTGACAAAACTGAAAAAATATTCTACTCGGCAAAGATAATAAAACTGTTTTAAGTGATCATAAACAAATGCCAGATTGAATATCAAAACTAATTATCTTTTAAGAAATTGCAAGGGTTCTTGCACAATACGCTCGCCTCCAATTCTCCCGCACATGATATTACGTAATCGGAATCAACATATGCGGCATTCGGAGAGTAAATAAGTAAAGGAAAAGAAAGAGATTTGCCAATCTGGAGTAACATTATAAACGATGTAGTGATCACATTAAGCGAATATTTTTGTGTACATTTGAATATGTCAGTTCGGGACCAGGGGTTTCAGATAATATAAAACCAATGCTAACATTAACCATGATTACATTAGGCGGCGGAGGCCACTGTATTTTAAAGTTCAATATTGTAAACTGTTCCTATATGTTTGTAGATTGTATGCAAAACTGAAATAACTTCAATCTGTTGCACAACACATTATTTAGAGGGCAAGAAACATTTTTTTTAAAAAATACACTAGAATTAGAATTTCCTTAACATGTTTTGTTAAAACAAGCTATGTATTAAAATTAATATTCTGGAGTCGTTTCTTAATTGCATAACTGCCTCCATGTTTGACATATTAGAGAATAACAACTATATGTAATTGGTACTGTGAAGTCACAAAACTAGAATAGTTTGACTCTCAATCCAATTGCATTCGTTAAATTTCTACTGATTATCTGAAACATTAATCATCACTTTATTGCTTTGAAGAATAGTCCAAAACATTGCATTAATAACATAAACCAACTGTATCAGACCAAATAACTTATTACTAAAAATTACCAATCCATAACTGGAAATCATTTTTTCCTGTAAATTGTTTGCAGCTTATTAAATTTCTATGTGAAGATATGGTACTTTATACAGACCACAAGTTAGTTCTAAGAAGGTGTTTTTACAGATCTAGAAGAAGTTTGAAACACATGGAGGGAATGTTTTAAAGATAAGCTATACAGTATAGAAGGATCATCTTGGTTCAGGTTTCTTGTCTGGGTGACAGTAGCAAGTTTCGGACGTTGATGACAGGAACAATGGATTTTCTTTTTGTGGTCTTGGCAACTGACACATTTCACAAAATCGAATGGCCGGGTGATTGGCAAAGGTACATTTGGGACATTCCCATTCATTGGATTCATCTTGTTCATCAGTATCAACAGTCTGAGACTGAACCATACAATGGGCATGTGTTGTACCTTGAGTTTCTTCAAAAAAATAATAATTACTTTTAAATAAAAAAAATAAGCATAACTATATTTAAAACACAAAATGGTTTTTAGTATTACTAAAATATTCAAACAAGTGTACTTTAATAAGATTTTGGATAATTTCAGACCCATGTAAAATGCACATCAAAAAGTCTCCTCAAAAAATAGAATACAAAGACACACTATTCCCCTCCCTCTTATAGAACATTAACTGATGTTTCACAATGATAAGTATACTTGATCGATTATATTAAATACACATACATAACCTACCACAACCCTGCCTACCCAAATGGGTGCAAGGCAAAAGTAGATCAGAGGGGACTAAATTGAGTTTAAAAGAATTACAATAAAAACAAAATGTTTCAATTTTTCAGATTTAAATTAATTGATACAGACTGATATAACCATTACATCAAATTCTATCTCGGCTCTTTTTTAATGAGGTATTTATAATAGTTTTCTATGCTAACAATCTCTTGACACATTTTGATATATATTGCTGTCACTAAAATTAGCAAAGATATAATTGACTTTATGATATTTCATTCATTTTTAAGAATAATTTTTTGAAATGAGTACATACCTGTTTGGTTGGATTGAGATGCATTTTCCCCATAAAAATTTTCATCTACTTCACCTAATGGAGCTGTAACAAAAAAACAGATCATCCATGTGGAATCATAATTTAATAACTTTTTTTTTACACAGGAGAGATACATAAAAAAATGCAATTAAAGTATAAAAAATAAAACTTGAAGAAATACAAAACCCAGCTGAAATAAAAGGATATTACTCTAAATGAAAGTAACAATGCTAATTTAAAACAAAATTTGAATTTTGACCTATATTAAAAGTTTAAATGGAATCTCACTTTTTGGTCATTTGTCCCACAAACTAATACATTTGACTATTCAAGTGCATTCAAATAATATCAGCTGTATTTTTGAAGTATATTTACTCGTTACCACATGAAATGTGTGATGATAGCATAAAACTATGGCAGACAGTCACCTCTTTATGAAAATTTAGATGGATTTTCTCAAGATCACAACAAAACATGGAATACTTACTTTTACATTTTGTTTCAACCAATCAGATTTAAAAAAAAAAAAAAAAATCACTATGAGATTCTGTCATTCAGCTAACATGGTGCATTTTTCTGTGATTTATTTTTATAAAAAAAAAAATTGCAGGTAATACTGCAATTTAAATTTTCGTAGAAAGTATTTTATCAAAATATGCAAAGCTTTAAAAAATGCACAAAATTTTAAAGGTAATAAAAAAAATTAAAAACTATATTTTAAGAAAATGGTCCCTTGGCCATAACATAATTAACTACTGTATTATTAAGCAGAAGATTACTATTTGCATTAATTTTAAAAAATGTTATAAAGCATATTTTTCAATAAATATAAAAAAAAGTAACAACAGAGTTTATATATATATATATATATATATATATATATTATAGAGCAGAAAATACATGTACTGTCCAACACAAAAACTCCTCCAAAATAGTGAATAGTAGCAACATGAAATCTGCACATCCCATTCTGGGGTCCATTTCTATGTCAACTGTGCTATTTTCAAATTCCAGAATTAAATCTCAAGATATTTAATTAAATAACAAAAACTAAGCCAATTTTTTGTATTTTTGCCAATAACTTCTGAAATAATTATTACACAAAAATGATTTTTATGCCATTTTAAAGAGCAAAAAATTATTATTTAATGATACCAATTTCAATTGTCAAACAATTTTTTTCTCCAATTTTAATGAACAGTTCAAAATTTATTTTGAATTCATTTCAAACTTGTACATTTTATTATTTTATCAAATCCTTCATTCACGTATTTTTGGTGTTCATTCACATGCTTGAAAATAATATTTTTATCAAAATTGTTAAAGTTATGATAAAAATGTTACTTTGTTTGGATATTAACAGAAAAGGTTATAGAGGCACAGGAATCCAACTACTCTTTCTATGTGATTTTTCATTTAATTTCCACCGATCCTGATGAAAGTGTAAAATAGTTCAAGATTACAGAGTTCCAGTTCTAACTAATGGTGAGGACATGAGGAGGAAATGAAGGAACATTATGAGGTGTTGCTCCGGTCAGACACACGACAATCAAAAAAAAAAAAATAATAGAAGAGAACAGTACTTTGGGTCATGGCAATAAAACCTACAATATGGAGGAACTTTTGTTTTCGCCGATGATGGGGAGAGAAAAATAGAATTCCATGGGTTTCCAGACTCATTCCAGGCGATTCAAAGTACAGAGACAAAAAGAAGAGAAGGGGGTTTGTTGCTGGCCGAGGGTTCAGGTGACACAGAAGAGGACAAACAAAAATCAGTGAAAGATGTTACAGTGAAAATATTTTAAATTTAGTTTAAACTGCTATATGTAAATAGATTTTAAAATATTTTTTATCTTGAGCAACGTCTGGTACCTCAGCTAGTATTTATATAAAATGAAGTCAATCTGATACCCAATTTTAAAAAATACTGAAGTGAAAACTAAAATGTAATACATTTTATATGTCTCTTAAAAACACATTCATTAAACAAGAAGAATATATACAGGATTTTATACAGGTGTCCACTCTTATTGTGTTCCAATAGCTAATTTCTAAACTGTTAGAGATAGATATATAATTTCAATAGGTAAAATGCTTTAAATGAAGGGAAGAATTATATTCTATGTTTTTGAGTCAATCAATATATATATTTCTGAAAAAGTTATGAATTCTAATTTTTTATACGGTCCCCCAGTCTTATCAGTCATATTTATTAAAATATTCTACACACACTAACATTTTAAACAAAAAAAAAGCTTCACTCTTCTGCAACTAAAATTGACTGAGTTGTGGAGCTTTGAATTTCATAATTTTAAAGCAATCAGCAGCCTTGTCGAAAAAGTGTTGCGCATTGATTGGTGGATCATCTTCGAGGCAGCTACTGAAATGGTGTAAATGTTGGGGAAAAAATTAAATCTCGCCTCTTTTTATCGGCAGCAAAATGTCAATTTTAGAATCTTGTTAGCTCTAGTTGGTCAGCATTGTGATCGACACTAACTGGAATGATATGCTGATTCAGATCACTGATTAATCCGAATTAGCATGTCATTGAAGATGTTTTCTTAATCGCAACACATATATAAAGGTAATACTGGTTTTTTCTTCTTCCGGAGAAGATGTCAGGATGTGAGTGTGTCGCGACTTGTTATGAGTTTCCCATATGCTAAGTATGGTTTTATTATCTATCTTATGTTATGGTTATAAGTAGTAACCATGTTGTGTCATAATAAATTTCAAGTTAAAATTTAAAGTGTTTCCATCGTCATTTGTGAGGATATCTATCTTTATGAAAAATTAAATTTATCAATTCAGGTTAATTTTTTCACAAGAGTAAAGTAGTCTAAGTCAACAATATTCAAAGCTCTGTAACTCGGTCAATTTTAGTCGCAAAAGACTGGAACTTTTTGTTTAAAATGGGAGTGTGTGAAGAATATTTTATTAAATATGACTGACATGACCGGGAGACTGTTGACATGTTGTGAGTGTAAATTGCAGAGTAACGCAGATACCAGGCAGTTTAAAATACAAAATAGCTTTAATCCAGTTTACTTAAAAAAAGAAACATGCTGCTGTCTTGCAGCTTACACACTCACTGACAGCCATCCATTCGACTGCTTACTTTAAAAACACAAATGAACAATATATATGGATTGTAACAACCAATCAACTTCGACTAGTGCCGTAACTTCGGCTACGTCACGAAATAAACCAATGAGATGCTTTTCATTCAGTGACTAACGCAATTCGCCTTCTTGGTAAATTTTTGAATCTAGTCTTAAGTTTATTTATATATGTATTCTGATGCAAATACACAGAATCCCCGATTCGCTCAAAATTTACACCAAGTAGGTATCTAACTAGTCCCAACTCTGTTATTTCCAATTTAATTTTTATATTAAGAATTGAATTTTCAAGATCACTTTGCGATTTGCTGAAAACGACAATGTCATCTACATATACCAATAAAATACAATTACTTTTAGTATATAGACCATTACACAACTCATTTTGATGAAATCCAAGTCCAAATAAAATTTCATTTAATTCAATATTCCATTGTCTACCACTTTGTTGAAAACCATATATACTCTTATGCAACCTGCAAACATAATGCTCGCATCCTTTTACAGCAAATCCTTCGGGTTGCTGCATGTAAATGGGAATATCCAGGTTTCCATACAAATATGATCCTTTTACATCTATCTGAGCATGATTCCACCCTAAAATACATACTAACAAAACAAATAAAAATTTAATTATATCAAAATTCACAAGTGGTGCAATTCACAAGTCAGTAAAATCAACACCCAGTCTTTGCTTAAACCCTTGTGCTACCAATCTCGATTTAGATTTCTTTACATTATTTTTCTCATCATGTTTAATATTGTATACCCATCTACAACCCAAAACTTTCATATTCGATTTTGGTTCAACAAGATCCCAAACCTTTCTATTCTGCATTAATTTAATTTCCTCAGACATAGCTTCGTCCCATTTCTCTTTGTCTGGAGAAATTTGAGTTTCTTTAAATGTTTTGGGGATTTCAGTCATGTATATCTCGTGTTGGAAAATATCATTTGCAAAGCTTGCTTCATCTACGGAATCTGAACTAGTTTCATTATCACATTCCGTTTTTTCTTCAAAATGTGTATTTGTTGTTGTTGGTTTAAAGTTAAACTTATTAGGGTCAAACTCTAATTTGTTTCTCTGACAATAAATTTTAACATCATTTATGGATCTAAGTCATTCTTTACTAGGAGGATAATAATAAACATCTATCCTTTTACTTTTTTTCCTAGGTTTTTCTAATCTTATCCAAGTTGAAATACCTAATGATGAGGGTGTTTTCGGTGAACTAGATTTTTCATCCTGTGCCCTGCAATCACTATCATTATTTAAATTTTGATCCAATTGATATATAGCATAGTCATAATGTTTAACTCTCCCAAACAAAGTTTTCACGCCATTCTTCGTTTCATCAATTTTAACGTGAATACTTTCTACGACTTTCCTTTCTTTAGGTAACCATACCCTGTATCCTCTTCTATTCACAGCATAACCTACCAATATTCCAATTTTAGCTTTGGGTTGTAATTTATTTCTATTAACTGTTGGCACATACACATATGCTAGTGAACCAAATGTACGGCAATGTCTAATGGAGGGTTTATGTCCCGACCATATTTCCATCGGCGTTTTTCCCTCTGTTAATTTATGACTACACCGATTTTTAGTATGAACATAGGCATGAAGTGCTTCCGCCCAAAACCTTGGTTGTAAGCCACTATCTTGCAGCATAGTTCTGACCGCTTCCATACTTGATCTATTGAATCTTTCAGCTATACCATTTAATTCCGGTGTATAGAAAGATGTTCTCTCAATTTTAATACCCAAATCTCTTAAAAATGTCTCAATATCTTTGTGACAAAACTCCATTCCGTTGTCGGTCCTGACACTTTTAAGTTTCCTTCCTAATTCGCGTTGTACCCTAGATAAGTACTCTTTAAAAATTGAAAATACTTCACTTTTACTTTTAAGAGTAAATACATCTATTTTTCTAGAAAAATCATCAATTATGGACAAGAAATATTTACTTCCCCCCAAACAATTAACAGGTGCAGGTCCCCTTAAATCCATGTGGACTTTGTCCAAAACAGACTTTGTTACTCGTTTGTACACATAATTCTTTTTCAGAGACGTTCTTGTTGCTTTACCTACATTACAAGCTATACAAGATTCATTACCTATTTTAATATTTACTTTCTCCAACCCTTTAACCGATTTATTTTTGTACATATCCTTAATAATAGGAATATTGACATGGCATAATCTCTTATGGATTAAATCTAAATCTACATTAGTATACATTACACTGTCCAATAAAGGATAACCTGATACTATATAAAGCATATCTTGCCGAAAAGCTGAAAAGAAATATTCATTATTAGAATGACATATACGCATAACATTATTTGACCAAATTATTTTAAGTCCTGCTATGTCCATTCTTGCTCCAATAATTAGATTCCTCCTCATGTTTGGAGTATAAAATACATCTTTTAAAGCGATTTTAACATTACCTTTAATGTCTTTAACCATGAAGTCGATATCACCAATTCCTTTAACCTCACAAGTCGACTTCTTATCGGCAAGGAGGGCTTTTGTCGTTGTTAGTTCTTTAAAGTTCTTGAACTAGTCACGTTCATAATAAAAATGGGAAGTAGCTGCGGTATCTATCAGGAACTGATCCCAGTCCGTCGATACTCCAAAAGCTTGATTACTTGATTAGTCCTACAGAACGAAGTTTCCGATGCGAAAGCTTGTTTCTTTTCTTTATTCCGCTTCTTATAACATTTAGATGCATCGTGTCCTTTGCGGGAACAAAAGTCACAAAACGGCCCCATTCCTTTAGGGTAACTGATTTTCTTGTATTGACCAGGGTTTCTTGAAGGGTCCAACACTGCTCCACTGTGTTCAAAAGATTTCTTGTGAGTTTCCTGCAGACGAAATGATCCAACGGTGTATGCATCCTTTGTATAATCTAGGTTCAAATCCTTCTGCTTCAGTTGAATTCGTCCAGCTTCGTTTACAAGTTCTTTTTCAACTTCCCTATGGTTAAATTCTTCATCCTTCAATCTGTAGAGAGTTTGTACTCGGTAGTAGAGGGATTCATACTCGGCTGGCAATCTTCTAATAAGTTGTAGTGCGATTAAAAGTTCAGGAATTTCAAAACCCGCTTCCTTAACTTGAGTTTTCTTCTCATTCACTCGCTTGCAAAAAATTCCAATGGTTTCTTCTTCTGGATTAAACTTGAGCTCGAAAAATTCATCGACAAGAACTGCCAATCGGGCTTTGGAAGTTGGTTCGAAATTTGTTTTTAAAATGTTCCATGCTTCTTTACCATCTGTTGTGTGTCGGAATAACGGAAGAAATTTTCTTTCGATGCCTTGGTAAATTGTAGTGTAACATCTCCGCTTTCTCCAGTCATACTCGAATTTTTCTTTCTCAGTAGCTTGTTCAGGACATGGCTTATCTTCCTAAATTATGAAGCTCCAACAACCACGATCCATCAGCACGACCTTCATGTCTTCCTTCCATGAGGTATAATTAGAACCATCCAACTTCGGGAATGCAAATGGCGAAGACTCTGCCGGCATATTCATCTTCCGATCTGCTTTATAGACTTCACAACAAACAGGCACAATCCTTTCGGTTTACTTAAATAGAACGGCTTAAAACTGCATCTGGCAATCATCAGTACGGGATTGCACGGCCTATAACCACTGTTGGCATGTCATGAGTGTAAATTGCAGAGTACCAGGCAGTTTAAAATACAAAATAGCTTTAATCCAGTTTACTTAAAAAAAGAAACATGCTGATGTCTTGCAGCTTACACACTCACTGACAGCCATCCATTCGACTGCTTACTTTAAAAACACATATGAACAATATATATAGATTGTAACAACCAATGAACTTTGACTAGCGCCATAACTTCGGCTATGTCACGAAATAAACCAATGAGATGCTTTTCATTCAGTGACTGAACAATTTCATTTGAATTTCCAACAGAGACTGCATAAAAAATTAGAATTCATAACTTTTTCAGAAATATATTTATTAACTCAAGCACTATAAAATATAATCCTTCCCTTAATTAAAAGCATTTTTCAAATTGGAACTATATGTCTATCTCTAATGATTCAGAAATTAGCAACTGGACAACGATACCCTGTATATATATATATATAATAAAAATTCAAAATAATTAGAACAAACTTGAACAAAATATAAAACTAAAGTATAATTAAAGAAAACCAAAAATGTTATAACACTAAAAACATTGCAAAACCCTAGAAATTAAAAGTTGCCCAAGAAGAAATAAAGCTATAGAAAACATAATCACTATACTGAAATTAAAAATGAAAAACATATAAATCAAATCAAATAAATTAAAGACTAATTTTTTTAAGCTTTGCAACACAAATTCCAGAAAGAAAGAAAAATATTGTTAAGCATTTTCATTCTTAATACAATCAATGTACTCAAATAAGCAAGTAAAGTTGGCAAATGGTTTAACTCTTCTAGAATGAACTTTCATCCATTTTCATTTAAAACTTTTATAAAAAAATATTAAATAATTAAATAATGATCTCTTAAGTTAGGAATTAATGGTGGTTTTTCTTTAAAATTTGATAAAACAATCCTCTATTGCAGAGCTTTTTAAACATTTTTCACCTACCCCAAGTTTTCCCAAAAAATTTTAATGTGGTCATAAAGTTGGAAATATAGTATAAAAATTACATATTAATTAATGGTTAATGCATAAAATAGATTTTAAATAGTTATTCCAAATATTTAAAGAAATGTTGGAAATCAAGATTTTTATCTTGCTGACAAATAATGAAAAAAGACATTGGTGCAATGATAGCTTTGACAAAACCAGTACCACTATATGTCTCCCCATTTGAAGTCATGATCCACAGTTTAAAAACCCTATTTTATTGTTTCTTCTTCTTGGTTACAGGACACCTCGCCCCTAGTCCCGGAGACAAGTCCATTGTCAGGATAATGCTGAGGACCCGTGCTGTTTTATTGCTATGTATTATCTCATTTCAAAAAAAAAAAAAAATTGTAATGAATTTAACATCTAGTTACCTTGTCCTTTTAGATAATAATCAACTTCCATACATAAACATTGACATTCTAACCGTAATCGGGCATTTTCTTCACTCAGTCTTTTAATATCTTGACTCTATAAAGATAATTTACTTATAAATACATAATGATAAAAAAAATACAAAAAACATATTCACTGCATTAGTTATATTTCAGAGCATATTTATCAACCAAATACTTATCAATGAATAGAAGAAAAAAACAGCAATTTAATACAGATTATATTAAATACTTTCTATAACAAAAATTATAAGAATGAGAACTGGTCACCGAGCTTACTTGGCGACCTTTGGATTTCGCCAAGCTCGCAAGTTCAGTGTTCTACAGTTCTGATCATTTACGAAAGGATTTGTTTAGGACTGCCGTGCTTCTGTCGACTTTCTGACGAAGGAACGTTTTGAGGTGAGAACTCATTTTGGAATTTTAAAAAACGTAGATTCGTAACATTCAATGAACAAGCGTAGTTACTAGGTTCCTGCTTTGATAAAAGTGAAGCCGTTCATGTTTTTTAAGTTTAAAAAATTTGCCCAGTACCCAGTTCAGATGCCGCAGGCATTGCGTGCACAAGAGACCAATAAAAGGCTTGTTGAGCAGTCAAAACAAATCACCTAACCGTCTTCCTCTTAGAGGCAGATTTTATCGACATTAGAGTTGGGTTGATACCAGGTTTTGCTGCATCAGGTACAAGTTGATACTGATACACGCTTGTATCTCATACAGCTGATAATCGATCTCTTCCTGTCGGTATAGAACTGGGTAGGCAATCGGATAGTTATACGAGATTTCTGCCTTGGCAATGCTAGCATGTATTATATGTGTGTTTTTTTAAACTCCGTATATATAGATTATGGTTAATGTGGAGTCTACGGTGCCCACCTACTTCGTTCCTCTTAGGATCGCTAAATCTTTGCCGCCAAGAACGGAGATGAAAGAACATTTGTTTTGGTTGTGCAATGATGTTTTTAATGAGTATCACACGCGCATGCACGGAAATTTATCTTTTCATCGGTGTTTGAGCATCATGCTGTATTGCGCCTCGTTTCGACAGGACTGTTTCATTCATCTTTTCGATATGATTGGTTGATTCATTCGAATTTGAATAAAACTTTGTTTGGAATTCTTTGGTTTGAATATCGGTACAGTAATGTGTATGTTATTCTGTGTGTTTCGTTTCTCAATGAATGAGTGAAGCTACGAATATTCCGCTATGCTGAAAGCGAAGCCACTGATGTTTTTTAAGTTAAAAAAATTGCCCGGTACACGCTTGAAATGATGCAGGCATTGCGTGAAGAAATTCTCACTTTCAGAATTTTTTTTAAAACCTGTATGGATCATTCCATGTCAAGTGATCCAGAGCTGGTTGCTTGACCATTTTATAATCAAATGATTTTTTTGTATATTGATTCCTACATAATTAGAGAGTCCAAAAAGACTAACTTTAATTTTTTATCTTTTACTGAATTCCGATAGCAGCCATTTTTGTTTTACATAACGTGCTGATTTTTGCGTTTGTAGGGGTTTGCGTTAACTTATATTATTCGGAACTGGTGAACCCGAGGTTGATGAAACAAAAACTGGTTTATTCAGGAAGATACAGCCTTTATTAACTCCAGCACACAGTTAAGGAAAATTGTATCCCAAATAGCAAAAATCAGCTTAGAAGTTTGACTTTAAAAATGACAAATTTTCAATTTTTGAAGGCATATAATTCCCAAAAAGAATCTATTCTCCATATTACTTTTTTCGGGATGTGTAGCTACCTTAATGTACTGTATTTACAAAAAATTTCAACCCTGAGATTTGCTTCTTTTAAGAGCTACGGGCTTTCAAAATCCGAAAATTTCAAAAAATTCAAAATTTTGACACCTTATAACTTTGTTGGGGCAAAGTTTAAAAATCTGAAATTTTTACAGATAAACCCTCTATAGTGTATTATATTGCTGTAAAAATTTCATGTTTGATATTTATCTACAAGTCAAGTTAGAGGACTTTAAAAATCCCATAAAAATCATATTTTTTGCCAAAAATGACGGAGCCTAAATTTGACTAAGTACTATTTTTATCATTAATAAATTATAATATGATATAACTACTATTACCTATTACATATAAACTTACTTTTTTTACATGAAGTAGCTTGTGTACACTTTAAATGTATAATGAAGTTGAAAAATTTGAATGTTTCATGGTCACTTTAGGATCCACAGTATAATTGAGGCTTCTCTATTCACTTATTTTATAACACAGTTTTTACTATGGTTACCATTGTTAAAACACTTTAAAACTTCAAATAAAAGTATCGATATATTATTTACAACTAACACATCACAAAAGTATGGATATACTATACATGTGAGTCAGGTTTATCATTCTACCTTGATTTGTATTCATAAAGAAGTTTTGATATTTCTTCACTTAGTTTTGGGGAAATGTTACATTTCCTTCCAGTAGTTGTTGTAGTTCTAAGGCACTTAGTTTCCTTAAAACATTGTTCATAGGCACCCAAGTCTAGTCTTTCTCCTTTTTCTTAAAAGCCGTCCTTGGACTGGCGGGGTTGATAAAATGTTACAAGCGCATCTTTGTTTATATCACTAATATTATTCACCTCTGCCAGCCACCACTGACCATCATATACACATGCAATAGAATCTCTTGTGTGAAGTGTTATTTGTACAGCTTTTGTAGTGGAATGAATTTCATATTCCGTAGCTTGTGAAGTAATGAAGCAGTTCAAGTTACTCTCTGACACAGGAACAAAACAATGAAAACTCCTTGTACCAGTAATTGCCACAGAGTTTTCAAATCGGTCAAGAAGTTTATTGTTATGATGGTGAATGATTTCTTCATCTTTTATGTAAGTGAAACTGATTCCTTTTATATGTTCGTGACAAAATTCAAACATTTCTGCAGGTGTCAATATTTGGTTAGAGTACGGCCACTGGAGACTTGCTTTGGTTTGTTGAAGTCTATCTATCACAAAAGTTTGTGAACAGGTCTGAACATCCACACATTTTGTTGAATAAGTATATTAGGCCTACAGCATTTTAAGAGATTATCTTATAAATAGAAACACGACATAATATAATGTTATAACTTAACAGAATAAATATGAAGTAAAATTAATACACCAAATGGTGCATTAATTGAAAATATAAATGCCATAAGAATTAATTTAAATTGTAATTTTAATTACAAATATTACTTGAGGTCATATTATAATTTATTGATGATAGAGAAGCCTCAATTATACTGTGGATCCTAAAGTGACCATGAAACATTCAAATTTTTCAACTTCATTATACATTTAAAGTGTGCACAAGCTACTTCATGTAAAAAAGTAAGTTTATATGTAATAGGTAATAGTAGTTATATCATATTATAATTTATTAATGATAAAAATAGTACTTAGTCAAATTTATGCTCCGTCATTTTTGGCTAAAAATACGATTTTTATGGGATTTTTAAAGTCCTCTAACTTGACTTGTAGATAAATATCAAACATGAAATTTTTACAGCAATAAAATACACTATAGAGGGTTTATCTGTAAAAATTTCAGATTTTTAAACTTTGCCCCAACAAAGATATAAGGTGTCAAAATTCGAATTTTTTTGAAATTTTCGGATTTTGAGAGCCCGTAGCTCTTAAAAGAAGCAAATCTCAGGGTTGAATTTTTTTGTAAATACAGTACATTAAGGTAGCTACACCCCTCCAAAAAAGTAATATGGAGAATAGATTCTTTTTGGGAATTATATGCCTTCAAAAATTGAAAATTTGTCATTTTTAAAGTTAAACTTCTGAGCTGATTTTTGCTATTTGAGATACAGTTTTCCTTAAATGTGTGCTGGAGATAATAAAGGCTGTGTCTTCCTGAATAAACCGGTTTTTGTTTCATCAACCTCGGGTTCACCAGTTCCGAGTAATATAAGTTAACGCAAACCCCTACAAATGCAAAAATCAGCACGTTTTGTAAAACAAAAATGGCTGCCATCGGAATTCAGAAAAAGATAAAAAATTAAAATTAGTCTTTATGGACTCTCTAATTATGTAGGAATCAACATACAAAAAATCACTTGATTATAAAATGGTCAAGCAACCAATTATTTTTTTTCTGGATCACTTGACATGGAATGACCCGTATTCCTAACATTCAATGAAAAAGCGGAGCTACTAGTTTCCTGCTACGCTGAAAGCAAAGCCGCTGATGTTTTTTTAAGTTAAAAAAATTTGCCCAGTACACACTTGAAATGCCGCAGGCATTACGTGCTCAATCTCTCCTTTTGAGGTGACGCATGTGCAAGAGAGCAATAAAACTGCACATCCAAAACAGTATTTGCCGACGGCAAATGAAATTGCATCAACAAAAAATTGGCAAGAAGCAGGCCGGCACCGTAAACTCCAGGTTTACCTACATTATTTCTTATCATTTACTTGGAATAAAATTCTTTCTAATGCATTTTTTTTTTTTTTTTACCTTTTCTTGCAATGTTTATTAAGAATACAATGTTGATGGGATTTTCTATGATTAAATAAATATATTTTACTTTAAGCATTTCTTTATTCAAAACAAATAAGTAATGCAAACAACAGAATTATTATTAGTAAAATAAATTGAACATAAAAATTAAATAAACATGAATAGAATTTTCAGAATATAGCAATTTATAAAATATAATTAAACAGAAAATATTTATATTTTAAAATATAAATATACGATGAAATACTTAAAAACAAAATGAAAATGAAACTGTTGCTATCAGTCTTTCAAGTTTTAGAAAAGTCTTTACTTTTTAAAAATGCTTCAAGAAATAATGTACAAAATTAAAATTAGCAACTAAAGCTAAAAGTAACAAGCAATTTTAGAAGAGATGGAGATAATAGTTTTTAAAGCTAAACATCTATTAATATATAGAGTTTAATATTAACAACTTAAAACAAAAAAAACATGAAATTTCTCTTTAATTAAGAAAAAGAGGGAATAGGTATATTAACAAAAGTATAACATTGAGAACATACAAGGTACAACAACAAAAGAGTTAAAGAGAGAGATAAAAATATTTTAATTATAGTTTTAAAAAACTAATTTTTTTTACTTTGTCAGAAGATATTTTTTGTCATTTAAGATCAATACCACTATTGAAAAAATGAGTTCTCATGGAACGGATGTCACAATCCTGCAAAAATGTTTTCTGACTAGTTTTTTTTTTTTTTTTTTTAATACAGAAAATTGCACCTATCTTCTCGCTACTATTTTATTCGTTCGTTAATAAGGAAGTACCTACCTATTTCGGGGATCATTCTCGATCTAGATGTTCCTTACACGTGTACATGCTGCTGAAATCCTATTGTATCTTTTCCACAAAATTAATGCATTACATATCAATCCCACACATACCACTCCCAGCTCGGGAATCCTGCCTTCTGATACACTCAACTATTTATTTCTCTCTTTCCCCCACACCCGTCATGACTTCAAAACCAAGGCCATGCACTTCATCATCATTCCTCTAACGAAAATGTGAAGCTATTCCCCAACCTGGAACTGTATCAATTTGATATATCAAACATGATACAAAATGTATCATGTTGATGCTTCGTATCAGCCGACCGAAAAGGAACACGACGGGAGTGATTACTTATTGTTATCATTCGAGTCCGAGAACTGATACCGAGTACCTGATACTTTTGGTCTGTATCATTTAAGTGTATCTGATACTTTTGCATATCTGATACAAAGTATCAAGTTCATACAGTATCACCATCTTGGCGATATATCTCGGTTGCTGGACGATTCAATCTCAGTGGCCGCTATAACATGCAAGTACCTAAGAATGCCTACCAGGAAGTGAAACAGAACAATAATTGGTATTTATAGTAAAAAATCAGATGGAGTTCACAGTATCCATGATCAGCATAGTGAATTCTCAATTAAATATCTTTTTTTTATATCTACAAGAAAATGTCAACTGTTTCATTCATGATAAGAAAAAAATCTTTCGAGACACTTGAGGAGAAAACATAGCCATAAGAAGCATTTTATATTTTATTCCAATACCTAAAAAACCTCATGGTAATATATAATAGAATGCTTCATAAAAAAATTCCCTATAGTACAAAGAGTTAGATTTGTCAGCATTGAGCAGCCATATAAATTCACTACATTTGTAAATAAGATTTATCCTAATTCAGGTTTTCAGATCTAAATGGAGTATCAGAAAAAGCTTCAGCACTCACTTCAAAACAAAAAAATTGATTTAATATTCTAAACCAAGAGTTATAAAAAATTTTAACTCGATCAAAAGGTTGTAATTTTCAAGCCTTAATTGTATCATTTCCATATAATATATAAAATCTTACAGTACAAATATTCCAACATAAGTGTCTAAAAGTTTGTTGCTTTTCTTACTTTATATAGTCTCAATAATAAAAGTTAAAAGTTGCACTTTATTTTGATTAAGAATTTATACAGAGAAAGAATGAAAGAGATGAGTTACAACTGTTAAACCTTGGGAAAAAGTATACTGATTGACTTACTACAATGAAATAGTCAAACGATAAATTATTTATTAATTCTTCCACACAACCAATGTTTCAAAGCTTATCAAAAGGTTGTATGAATTTATCATATGTTTATTTTCATAATGAATTAATGATTTTATCTTTATGAATTAGTGACTAAATCACTTCATGAAATAAAAAAAGAAATTACAGCTAGACTTTTATTTGCTCCCAAAATAAAATTCTTACAATAAATTATTAATATAAATTCAAAAAATTAGTTCATAATCCAAGCGAGAAGTACTTAGGAACTTTCATTAAAGTCAATAAAATAAAGCAAAAGTTTATCTCCATATGTCTATGCAGTTACAATTATGAATTTTAAAATCACAAAAACGTCAGAAACTTACATTTTGAAACATCTTTCTTTCTTCCAACTTGTATGTCAACTTATCTGTTGCTTCTTTCAGTTCGATTTTATTTCTTCTGGCATTCATGACTTCATATTTCACAGTATTTAACAGGGCTTTTTGAGAGGTCAAATGATCTGTATTGGAAAAAAAAAAAATGTATTAGTAGAAATGTTACGAAGCCTAGGGAGATATTTCATTAATGTAGGGAGATATCGGACTTTTTAATTATTATGACCATAACATTTTTCCATTTTCAAAATATCCTGACATATATATAACTGCAAACAAGGATAAGTATCCATATATATGTGTAGATAGATATTTCATAAACATATCTAACAGACAATAAATAGTTTTAAATAAAATCTAAGTCTTGAATATAATGAAACCTTTTCTCCCTTTCTGTCAATGTTGAATCAAATTGACATGTTGACAATAGGTGGAAAATTATATGGCATATTATTATGTTTAATTAAATTAGTTCTGGAATATTCATTAGTGTTTGACATTGGAAGTGATTCAAAGAGTAATAAATACCACTGCTCCTTTATTCAAAAAACTTTAGTATATACTTTTATAGTTCATCTTAAAACTATACAGTGCTGCCCACCCTCCTTGAGAATTTAATTAAGTGTACCCAAATCAGGTAATGAAATCTGTGGTGTAGCTGTAGCATTTCAAACTCAAATTACTAATTAAATAAAGATTCATTTACTTCCCACTTAGCCTTCAATAGAAATGACCAAAAAAAGAAAATAACAGATGTTTGCAAAAGGACTGCTGACATTCATCATTAGTTACAACACCCAAATATACATGATACTAAATATAATGTTGATAAACTAGCAGCATGCATAAAACTTACTTCAGAAATGAAAAAAAAGGACAGAAAATAATTAACTTGAAATAAATAAATGCACATAATTTTGATGGGCACTACAAAATACTCATAAAATTACTTCTTATAAATACTAGATATAGTAAAATTAAATTTTTATTACATTAATTTTCACCAAATTAACATATATATTTAATTGGACAAAAGTTACTTTTTAATTCCGACTTAAAACATTTTTCGGTTGTCTCTGTTTGATAGTTTCACTTTGGAATAATATATTCCAAGAGATCTCAGTGTCATTCAATGATTATTATAGTTGGGGTGAACTCGCATCGACACTAAAAGCGAATGCACCATAGGTGAATAACGTAACATGTTTGCATGTATCTTTAAGGATTATAGAAAGATATCCAAGAAATTAAACAACTTTCATTTAAATAAAAAGTTTCATTATTCAGAATACTAATGTTTAAAACTAGATTCTGCTGCAATATGTCACTTTTAAATACATAAGGATCATATTCAGGACTACTCAATTAGGTGTAATAATACATTTTGTAACTTTCCCTCATACTGACAACTTGAGTTTTCAATATCCACAAACCATTCAACAGGGAAAAAATTATCAAAATGCATTAAAGAATGCAAAGTGAAGAGATTATGAATATTTTAACTTTAATTAAACTTTTTTTATAAGAAATAATATTCAATTATTAATCTTACCTTGAATTTGAAAATTTTTTGGAAAGCATGGATTGACTGATATTTGAATTTTATCCATTTCATCAGAAAGTTCATTTTGTACTGGTCTGTTCCAAGGAGGTAACTCAGGAATACTCAAGTCTTGATTCTCTGTAGATGTCAAAAGATCAGCAGTTGGGCTGATGTCAAACAACGGCTGAGGTAAAAAGATATCAGCACCCAAAGAATTTGTCACATTTGGCCTCCAACTATGCAAACTTCCTTCATCTACATCAACATTTATTGTCAGCTCCTCAGGAATAACACTATGTATCAGTTCTGGTCTAACAACACTCGGTGGGTTGTTTTTGTTCATTGCCAGAAAATCTGACAAAGATTGAACAGGTTTAGTCTCTTTGGACGATGAATGGGAATCCTCAACATTTCCATTATCACTGCTAGAAGTTGTAGGATATTTATGGCATTCATTATCCAGTACCTGAATCGTTAATGGCCTATCTGCATAAACATTATTGTCCATTATATTAGATGATGTCCTTTGAGAATAGTCTAAAAATTCAGACCCTAATTCAACATCAAGGAAATTGAAGTTAAATGGTCTTGAAAATTCTGAGCTTCTCTTTGGAAAAGAACAATCCACATTTCCAGTAGCCATTCTATTGTCTTAATACATCTCAAAGAGTTCTGGATTGTTGATATACTGCCAAATAAAATAAGTGATATTAGTACTTGCTATAATGGTAAAGTATTTTATACAGCTAACTGAAGTTTAATCATCATGATGTAATAATACTAAATAATTTATAAATATTAAATAATAATGAGAATGGTAGTTTAGTTTATTATTTATGTTATTTTTAAGCTTAGTTTTTTATGTCAATTTTAATGTAAGAAATTGAAAACCATAAAACTTTTAAATTATGCTAACCATCTTCGACTAAGCTTTACCATATTCATTTAAATAAACTGTAGGAAATTTTCTGGGAATTTTAACAAAAAAAAGTAATTGAGAATCCATACACAGAAATTTTACTTTTTGTTTACACAGAAAAACTACTTTTATTAAAACATAGTCAGGTTACACAAAAAAAAGAAGAATCCTAACCAATAATAAAAAATCCACTTAAGAAATGCATCATCATCATAGTAAAGCATAAGAAAAGCCAAATTTTAAGACGCATATTCAAAAGTGATTACATGATTTCTAAAGTAGATTCGTTGCTGAACTGGTAACAAATGCTTGGTTTGAAATCATTGACATAAGGAACATAAAAAACAGTGCTGTTGTTATTCATTAACAAAATTGTAGTGGAACTACAAGAATAACACATATGAATATACCACAGTGAACAAAATATATGAACATATCAAATGAAACACCTCTGTTATATTACATTTCCTAAACTTAAGACCCAATAAACAATCTTATTTTTCTGAGATTAATTTTTCATTACACGATTTTTAATACCTGTAATTTTATTACAGTCCTAGAGATGTTCCATAACACTTAAATGCTAATTTAAATGACTAAGTTGAAATCTACACACTCTCCCTCATCAGTACGTCAAATTACGTGTTTACAAATTACGTCATTCTACTGAAACTTATAACTATTGCCATCAGAATTTGTTTTAACTTTTTTTTATTTTAATTGATTACCTGATTCATAGTTAAAATCCAAATATCTTCTTGCGATTAAAATTAAAAATTATAAAATCTAAGAACACTCGATTTTAGGTAATGATAATATTTTATATTTATTATTTTTTTTCCTTCCCCCCCCCCTGTAATACTATTTTGCAGCACGTGCATAAACAAGTCGAAGCATGCGCAATGTACATGCGCGTTTTTCAGTTTTGTTTTGACAGTTTCTTCCGCTTTTGATTTCTGCTGGTGACATATGTCATTTAGATAGTACAAAAATGTAAAAATAATTTATTCTTTTGTGATGAATCAACCTCTAAGACGTTCTCGCAGTCATTGTTCAGTAGATAAGTTAACAACTGAGAGATTACTATGTTACCGCTGGGCTGAAATGAATTCCTTAGTATATCTTAATATTATTGACTATCAAGGAAAAATGAAGTATTCGGAAACAATTCCTTGGTCTAATGTCCCTTCTACAGACGAAGAAATACGGAAATATAGCCAAATAAGTGTTTATATGGCATACCAACCATATATATTAGATAAAATCGCAGTTGCAGACAACATCTTGGTTTCCCAATTGATTCGTGGTATGCTGCACGTTTCTAATCTTTACAGTGTGGTTTTTGATTCGGATAGGAAAACTTTGTTTTACGTTGATATTATCCACCGCTTGTTTGAAAAAAAATTTGATGATCCGGCTTCTTTTTTGAATTTGTGGAATTTATTGTGCGGAAATTCTAATGAAACTAAAATTAATGTTCTGAGCAGTCTTGTAGAGAGACGTCATGACAAAAAATCAGCAATTATATTGAGTTATATTTTGAACATTGCTCAAGCTGCGCAGTTTAACTTTTGGGGAATGTGGTTCAAAGAAAATGAGGAAGACGTTTTGTGCTTTTGTCCTGTCACTGTAGCTTTATTGAAA
Organism: Araneus ventricosus; assembly: GCA_013235015.1. Classification (NCBI taxonomy): domain Eukaryota; kingdom Metazoa; phylum Arthropoda; class Arachnida; order Araneae; family Araneidae; genus Araneus; species Araneus ventricosus. Next base: position 21,778 of record BGPR01004287.1, on the reverse strand, counting down.
GGAAATGTGGATCATCTTGTTATGCTTCTGCAGTATGGTTTTGAACAAAATCCTGGCAGAGTAGCCATCTATGACAAATACTTCCATCATATGTAAGTATTTTGCATTGGAAAAAATTTTATAAAAATAGAAATAAGTTTTATTTATAATTACATAAATATTATTTTTAAATATGATTAATAAAACCATGTCATATTATAAATCTAAAAATGGAATTATGTAAAATGGGTTACTAAATTTTATAGATAACTAAATTTAAATATAATTTTTAAACCCCTATTTTCAGATTTAAGCATTCGTTTGTGATATTTTTCCTGCTATACAGTAAAATGTCCCATTAATATTCTATGCTTTTTTCACTAAAAAGCTTTTATCACACTTCATGCTTTCTTTTTGATATATTCAACTATTAGATTTTACCACTGCAGCCATTTTTTTCCCTCGGTTAATTCTTGATTTTGGTTTAGTTTAGTTATATTAATGTCCCATTTTGAAGTAGCATGAGGGCTATTTTGGGATGGACCTCATAATTTTGAACCGCAGTCAGATGACAAGGTCGATACCTTAGCTGGCACCATTCTTTCCAAACTTCGGCATCACACCAGCGGGATGACGTTTGACTCCCTGCATATGATTTAACTTGCAATAGACCCAATACACGACGGATCTTCAGTGAAATCAGGAGTAAAAGTTAAGTTTAGGGTGCACAGCTATTCCTCCCCACTTAGGATCGCCAACTTTTTGTCGCCAAGAGCAAGATGGCTTAGCGATGTCAGAACATTTGTTTTGGTTATGCAGTGAGCATTTTATTTTTATTGTTGCATTGTAGACGCAATGCCTGCAGCATCTCGAGTGGGTTCCGGGCAAATTTTTTAAACAAAAAAAAACATCAATGGCTTCACTTTCAGCAAAGTGGGAAAATAGTGGCTTCGCTTTTTCATTGAATGTTAGGAATCTAGTTTGTTTTTTTTTTTAATTCCATAAACGAGAATTTCTGCATGCAATGCCTGCGGCATTGCAAGTGTGTTCTGGACAAATTTTTGAAACGAAAAAATATCAGCTGCTTCGCTTTCAGCAAAGCGGGAAAATAGTAGCTTCGCTTTTTCATTGAATTTAAGGAATCTATTTTTTTTAAATTCCAAAAATGAGAATTTCAATTCCAAACAAAGTTTTATTCAAATTTGAAGAAATTGACCAATGAAATCGTAGATAGCACATACCTGACCAATAAAATCGCAACGCTGAAGCGTGAAATAAAAATTTAACGATTCCTGCTCGAAATAAAAATATAACGTTTCCTGTGCAACCAAAACAAATGTTCTAAAGTCGCCAATCCATCCTCTGCTTGGCTGCAAGAAATTTGCGAGCTAAAACGGAGAGAAAGGGCTGTGCGCCATAAACTCTACTTTAACCAAATCAGGTTTTGAACCTGGAGTCCTCCACGTCCAAGGACGATACCTTACCACTAGGACACCGTGGCCCTCAATTAATTCTTGAATATTTTATATCTTATGAGAGCAATACTTGTGATCCATTGGCCAGTTGTATTAAAGCATATTCATTGGCTCCTCTTTTCCTCCTTTTTGCAATATATTAAAAAATTTATCTGGACTATGAGGTAACTTAATAAAATTTTTTTGTAAAGTTAGTGTGAAAAATGGTTTACTTCCTCATAACTTCATTTATATTTATATAAATGAAGTTGTATTTTTATATAGTTATTATTTAATTCATCATAACTTCATTTGTATAAATATAAATAAAGTTATGAGGAAGTAAATAATTCTTTTTCAAAAAAAAGATATTGATAAGAATGTAGATAGTATCAAAAATTTGTTTATTTTAACCCTTTTATTATATTTTTAATGTTAAAATTTGTTTAATATTTTCTGCTTTTCTTGTTTGAGGTTGAATTCAGATGAAAATTTTTCAGGAGACTATCAGACTGTTGAGACATGCTAAAAACACTTGGTATAATATATTTTGGCAGGTTTATGATGGTGTTTAGTCCTCTAGAATTCAAGAAAGTCATCTAAGATTTGAGAAAATTTATATAATAAAAAATGTAATTTATAATTTTATTGTAAATAGTTTCTCATTCCCCCTTTTACTTAGCATTATTTCACTTTTTCAATTAAATTATTTCATCTATAAACTAAAATGAGAGATTTCAAAATGGGTATACACATTTTTATTTATATTATATTTTAGTTATATCCCTTGTTTTATGAATGTTATTTTTTTAGCGCAAGTAATAAATTTTGAAATAGCTACTGCATACTACAGATTTGAACACATTTCATCATCAAAATGTTCTGTGTGATTTGTTATATCTCAATTATAAAAGAATAGGTTAATGTGATATGTACAATGACAATTTAAAAAATCTTAAACTAAAATATTCAGTAAAGTTTTGCTCTTTGTTAGAATATAAATTAATGAGCTGCATTCAAATCCAGTGTCCTAGAAAAAGATTTTGCGCCAGGTAAAATTCATATCATCATGAAATCGAGTGCAAAATGTCAAAAAAATGTATTTGTAGATACACTTGACTAATTAAAAGCATTCATTTTAAGAAAGAACTAAGATCTGGCCTCACTTTGTGAAAGTAATCAATTGTTCATTCAATATATGAGTTAATCCAAATAAATAAATCATGTTGAATACATTTTTATCTGAGTTCACATTAAATCTCAAAATCACTTATGTTGTTTATGAAAGAAAATAATTTCCAGAACAGTTCTTTTATCACCACTGTGAGTAACAAAGTAGTACCAGAAGCTTTAGTGTTAGCATTATTCCCTGAAGCATGTAATGATACTCAGAATCAATTAATGAAACATACAGGAACTGCTATCTTTTATTTAAGAAAAAATATATTATCTAAAAAAACTATATAGTTATGCTAATCACTAACCAGTTAAAATAATAATGGAATCATTGAATATTCTTTCATATACTTAGTATCTTGAAATCAAGCTGAAAGGATCTAAAACACTAGATTTGCCTACAATTTCATGTGGCTCCTACTTTTCATGAATATCAGTGGTGACTCGTCAGCTCAGAAACAAGCAGTCCTGCAAAAATATTTGTTGGTACTGTTCTGGGTTTTGTCTGGGGTTGGTCTGTTTCTGAAGTGAGTACCGATCAAATTTTTGTAACTTGGAAAAACATCAGCGGCTTCAATTTCATCAAAGTAAGAACATAGTCGCTACACTTATTCATTGAATGTTAGGAATCTACATTTTTTTTTAAATTCCAAAATGAGCTCTCACCTCAAAACGTTCCTTCGTCAAAAAGTCGACAGGCGAAGAGCACTGGTAGTGCTAAACAAATCCATTCAGAAATTATCAGAACTGTAGAACACTGAACTGACGAGCTTGGTGAAATCCGAAGGTCGCCAAGTAAGTTCGGCGGCCGCTTTAACAAAAAAGTGCCAACTTTTCATCTGAATAATATTTTAGAAAATTATCTACATACCCCTTTTTGAAGAGTGACCTTCTAACAATAGAAAACGAATACTCGATAAGAGAGACGTTTTTTATCCAGGTAACATGAAGTGAAGTAGAAACCCTTAAATAACTCAAGGGAGAAATCAAAAAGAAATACAAAATGAGGAAACAAAGATTAATTTTTGGTGGGAGCAAAAAAGAAAAGACCATATTTCTCTCTTAATTGACCCCGCTCCAGCCAGAGCTGGTCTCCCTGCAGCTCCACCCCTTGTAAATTCAATGGGAGAAAGGGTTACTTTCTTCTCCCGATTCATCTCTCAGGCTTGTGCAGTGTACGAATTTTGATACTTTCTAGGGCAATCAGCTTTAGTTCTAACCAGAATTTCTTTTACTTGTCAATAAATTTTCTGTATTCTTTTCAGGTTTTTATTACTTTTCCCCCCATTTTCATTGATCATCGAACTCTTGTAGTGGGAATCTAAGCAAATAAGAATTCAAATAAAATACAAGCTGTTAAAATAATTTCAGGAATGCTGCAGCTCTGCAGCCCTAATGGATGAGCCATCACTGATGAAAATGTATGCAGGAAGGAAGGTTTTCTTGTCTAGTTCAGTATTGATTAGAGGTGTTAATACTGGAGGGGTATTAGAGGCAAGATAAAGAAGTATAAAAGGCAATTAAATCATTGATTGTAGAAACCACATGAGTCAATAATATCAAAATCCTGAGAGCTTTAAAAAAACTGATTAATTTTTTAAATCACTGATTAACATTTTTTTACCTTTTTATATTCCTATGATGTGAGCTTAATTAACTCTTTGCATATCTTCGCTCATTGTGTAAATACCCTTTTAAAATGTGAAAACAGCATGAACACAATTTTGAAATAAAATTGTCTCGTGTAGGTTCTGCAATCAACAATTCAAATAATTTTGCTTTTTGTTTGTTTTACTTAATATGTAGCAAAAGCCTTGGAGTATTTACCCTTAATCTTAATGTAATTCTTTTCTTGTAAAATAAGTTGTGTGTTTATTGGTTTACTGTCACCTATGCTTTATTTATGTAAATGAACATATGAATAATCTAATAAAAGTCTCTCCTCCTTAGTTCACTGATAGTCCTAGATTTTGAATGAATGATATTTCTGGGCACAGCTGATTATTTTTACCATAGTATAAATGCCTCAATGTTATAAGAACTACTTATGCCACCTATTAGAAACAATAAATTTAAATCTACAGTGTACTTTTTCTTCCTGTACAAATTAAATTAGACTCGTATTAGTATAGTTCTTGGTCTTATCAGTAGATCTTAAATTCTTTAATCTCCAATAATTTAAATGGTTTATGATAGGTGTTGGTTAAGTTTTATTTAAGATCAGTCTGAATATTAGAAAATTTAATGTGCTATACAGTGTATAAAAAATTCTCTTAATTTTTTTTTTAAATCTATATTTAAAAAAATTATAAAGGTTCTCATTTTGAACTGTGCTGTTTTATTTAGCAAGGCACTTCATTACTTCACAAAATATGTATTTCCATAAATGAGTTGCCTTTACAATTTGAAAAAGCATGAAATAAACTGAATATTGTATTGATCCACAAAGCAAATTTAAAAGTGTATATATATCAACAATCCAAAGTAATATAAGGTGCAATTATATAATAATAACTTAAAGTAAATTATTAATAAGTCAGTTGTAGTTTTAAAGAAATATATCCTATTAGTTTGTAAATCTAGTAATTTTCGAATCTTTTAAATTCTAAGCAGAAAGTAGATGCCTTAGATAAATTGGGTGAAAAAAATTTTTCGCAGAAAATAATTTTATTTATTTTGTATTTTGCAGTTTAATTTATCAATTTTCAGTTTCATGAAAGGTTGATTTTGAAACCTGCAAAAGTTTTAAAAGTTCCCATTTGTTTCTTATCTTCCTTATTCCTCTTTTCGCGATAAAGTGGAAAAGAAAAAAAAAACACCTTTTCCCGAACTCGAAAATCCACTTTTCTTCGTGAACCTTATCAGTATAGTGTTTGCTTCTACCGGTTCTACGTGTTTTTGTATTCTAGTATGCCAGGTAGCAGCCACATCAATTTTTGGTAGTTTCGATGGAATAGAGCTTTCTAAATTATGGATCGACCCAGTATGGTCTGTCACAGAAAATTGTGGCAGTAATGTGTACAGAGCCTGTATGTGTTTGAGGGTTCACCAACATTTGTAAGCAAATATAGTTAAGAAAAGCATTCCGACTTGAAAGATAATATTAAAATTAGTCAAATAACAACCTGTTGTTAAATTTCCTTTTTGTTAGCATTAATCAATGCTTCATGCTCATATTTATTTTCCACATTTTGGTACGTGCAAAATGTTTCAGACAATGGGGTCGCAAAAGGTTTTTACATCCAAAAAGGGGTTAGGAGCCTTGCCATAGTTTTAACAATCCCTGCTACTGATACGATTCTGAAAAAAAACATAAGTGCAATGAAACTCTGGACCTAATTAAGCCACACTACACAGATCTTCATAAAGAAAATTACAGGCATTATTAAAGCATTTCACTAATTCAATGCCCGGGAGATGATGTGACAAGCATAATGATTAAAAACTCCTACGCACTAAAGCTTATTTTTGGTGGAAGCTGTTTTGGTATGGGCTCCTATGATAATTTCTTTTTCAGTAGAGTATATCGATAATTTGAGTGGAATCGCGCGAGAATTACCATAATATTGAGAGTTGTCCTCAGTGGCGTAACTATTGGGAGCTGGGAGGGCGGTTCACCACGGGAGGCACTTTGAAAAGGGAGAGGAAAGTCAGACAGGCAGAAAAACAATTTTACAGGTTAAACTGGACATTCCCAATAAGCAGGGGTGATTGTGTTCCGGTATTATACCGGAAATCTGGTATTTTCTTCATCCTTAATACCGGAATCCGGTATTTTCTGATAAATCTATTTTTTAAAACTTAAGAGTGCCAAAGACTCAAACTACTACGGATTCTCCGTAGTTTCTGCGCAATTACGGACTATACAAATTATAATTCTTACTACAAAAAATTTACTTTGGATTATGCTGAGTCAATCCAAATGAATCTAACTAAGAATAACTATCTCACTTAAGAATGGTACCAGAAGAATATATATATATATATAAATATATAATGTTAGTCATACAAAATGTTATTATATTTTTAATATTGTTTTGTTATCAATTTTGATGGTTTCCTTTCATGTGTGTTATGAACTAGGACAAAATAAATTAAATGAATTTCTGATATGGAAAAAGCATATTAAAAATTGCATGCAAAAGTTGAATCCGCGATGTAATGAATGAATACATTTTCCTGCTAAAATTTCAGGTATTTTTTCATGAAGCCACAATCACTCCTGCGATAAGGCAGTTCCACACCATTTGGAGGGTTTCTTAGCAAACCGTTTCCATTTTCAGCCCATCAAATTGGGTGGTTCATTCATAGGTCGGATCGTGACAAACGCAAACCCATCACTTACGGACAACCTGATCCCGTAGGCAACTGCACCTCTTCCTCCTCCCGCCCTGTTTTTCCCAGATTGACTCCCACCCATACTCCCCTCTCCCATTTTGTGGTTTTCGCTTTTGTGAGAGAGGATCGTTCCTTAACTCACTTTCAGTTTTATGGCTTACAGGGAGAGGGCACGACTTGGGAAATTCAATTCGGGATGAAACTTGGCATATTAGTAGCATACCATTAGGATGTTTACCCATTAATCTAAAAAAGTGCAATGGCCAGGCAATTCGGAGGAAATGGCCCTCAAACTTTGGGCACAACTTATATACCAGTAACTCTTCACAAGCAATGAGTGCTTAGATGTCAGTGCGCTCGCCTACTATTCTGCAGTTCGGTCCCAGCTGCGGTCTTTTTTTTTATTATTATTATTTTTTCAAAATTATTCCAAATTAAATTAAAAATTTAAAAAAGATATTTTAAATTAAAACTTTAATTATTTTTGTGCAGAAAATAACTTTATATGATACCTGAGTTACAGATAAAATAATAAAAATAATATATAAACAGCAAAATAATTCTAAATACATCTTTAATGGTGATAAATATTAACTATAATTAAAATTATCATTTTAAATTCATTGAAGGTTTTAAATTATTGGGTTTTTATATTCACAAATTCTTTTTTCTTATTTTATCTGGGAAACAGTAGAGAGCAGATGTTAATATATTGAATACATATGCATATGGTCCAATATTTTAATGATGGAATAATAATTAGCAGAGAGCAGCTGTTAATCTATTAAATGCGTAGGCAGATGGTCCAAAATTTCAATAATTGAAAAAGGACCAATGGGTAAATGTCTTTACTCATTATCGTATGAAATCCGTAGAATGAATTTATAAAATGTATGAATGATGAAGCCTAAAAAAATATCTTCCATGATGTGGGTAATTGTGGTTATGATTTATTACCTTTAAAGTTATATTTATCATTATTTTAGTACTTATAACGTAAACTTACCAATAATTCAAGTATCATATGAATAAACAGTAATTTTATGTATAAAAAATAAAAATTTTAATTAAAAATATGTAAAAGCTTTTAATTTAATTTGTAATAATTTTCAAAAACTTGTTAAAAAACTGTCAATCTTTCTATCGAAAGAGAGATCATTTTTAATGTGAAGGAAGTTCGTATTCCAACAGATCTAAAGGACCGTTGCTCTTGTGAGCAATAGTCATTTATCAATTGTGCAAGATGTCAAAATATTTTTTGGTTCCAATGTTTTTATGATAATTATTATTCTGGTTTTTATATATAATTTAATGTAGAAATATACAGTTACTAGTACAAAATGAAAGATAAAATGAAAATTAATTAATAAATGTACAATAAGCTTCTAACATTTATGAAGGATAATACCTAAACAAAAATGTTTTATGATGTGAGTCATAGTTAATATTTATCACCATTAAAGATGTATTTATAATTATTTTACTGTTTATATATTATTTTTATTATTATTTTATCTGTAATTCGAGTATCATATAAATAAAGTTATTTTCTTCATAAAAATAATTAAAGTTTTAATTAAAAAAGTTTTAAATTTTTAATTTAATTTGGAATAGTTTAGAAAAAATTTAAAAAAAAAAAAACTGCAGGCAGGACCGAACTGCGGACCTAACGAATGGGAGGCGAGCGCACTGACATCTGAGCACTGATTGCTTGTGAAGAATTTCTGGTTAGTTGTGCCCAAAGTTTGAGGGCCATTTCCTCCGAATTGGCTAGCCATTGCACTTTTTTAGATTGATGGGTGAACACCTTAATGGTATGCTACTAATATGCCAAGTTTCAACCCGAATTGAATTTCCCAAGTCGTGCCTCCCCTCTCCTTGTTAGTGCGCCGAGTAAAACCCAAACCGGGTGGAAATCCAACTTTTCCCCCGGTCTACGCCATTTCTAATCGGATTCTTACATTGACGAATGGTTTCCGCCTGCTGTGTTCCAAAAAAAAGTGGAGTGGCCTAGTGGTGAATGTCCCACTTTAAAATAGCGGCACTAGATCAATCATTGTATATAAAAATAGCTAATCTAATTAGTTAATAGGCTTCGCCTTTTGTCGTTAAATTACTGATATGTAACGAAGGTTAAGTCGATGATGGCTTACCGTATGCAGAGGAAATTCAACGAGAAATGATTTATTCACTTTCCGAGTGTTTCAAAAAATCGGTTTAAATATATTGCTTCTATTACATATTCTTGTTGAGAAATATGCATTTCTTACTCCATCCAGTTTATTGCATGAACAATATGAGTGTTGATTACATATATAGCAGTATCATTAACGAAAAGCAATTTCATATCGAAAGAAAAAGACTTCAAAATTTTATTTCTGTTGCTACTGATGAAGATCGAACAGAAACATGGAAAGAAGGCCCCCATGAACTGTTACAATTTATTCAAAATTATAGGCTAGAAAACTCTGTTCCTAATATTGTGGTAATTTGTTAAAAAAATTTAACAATTGTTGTGAGTGTCGCAAGTTGTGATAAGCTTTTCAAAAGTAAAACTGATTTTTAAAAATTATCTGATATCATCGGTTAACAACTTGCGATTAAGGAATCTCGTAATATTTCCATCTGAACATAAATTAACTCGTGAAACAGATATGAATATTATCAACTATTTTGATAATAAAAAAGCAAGAAAACTTGTATAGGATTTTTTAAAATTTTTGATTACAAATAAAATTATTATTATTATTATTATTTTTTTTAGCTTTATGTGCTCTATATGACTTATAAAAAAGAAGGGCGGCATGTTACAAGTTCGTCCCGGGCGGCAGAAGTTGCAGAATTGAAGGATTCTTTTAATTTGCCGTTTTCCCCCGCTAGGAATAAATATTAGTTTTTTTCTATGCCCATACTCTCTGTAGAGACTAGGCTCTAATTGTGTTTGAAGGATTTTTTTAGATTAAAAAAAATCTTAAATAAGCATTTTGGATCTGTAAAAGAGTATAATAAAAAATTTTAATTTCAAATATGTGAATTTAGTGAAAAGTTTGAAGTATTCGACTTCTCTGTGCATTTGAAAATTTTATTTTTTTAAGGTATGTTTATTTCTCAATTTTTTTTAAGTATAACGATAGTTAAATTATACATTGTGATCCAACGTCAGGAGAAACCTTTAAAATTCAAGAAATAGCGAACAAATGAAGATATAAAGATGCCATTTACATGGAAAGGATGGGAATAAAACATGATTTTTGTCACAATACTAGAATTAATTGACAATGTAGCTTAAACTCTATTCCACTAATTTGCGTTGCAGTTAGTGGAGAGATATGTGTGATAGGATATGTTATAGGGGAAGCAATGATTTTCAAATATTCATTGTGCCGTTTTCCATTCAGGTGCACAACTATTAGACGAGGAAACATTGTTCACAGCATTAAGTAACAGTTTATTGCTATGACAGACCGAATGCTATCTTTCAGTGTCGCCAATGATGCTGGTTGGTTGCAGTTCAATTTTAATAACATGTCCCCACAGCCAAAAGTCACAGGTGTCAGGTAGGGGTATATGAGTGGCTATGCATACGGGAAGGATCAACTAAGAACGCTGTTCGCCTCCAATAATGAGCGTAGCAACCGTGGCACATGTGCAACAGTGTTCGGTGGCACTCCATCATACATAAAAACTATTTAATAAAGTGCTTGTCGCTCATGCAGTTCTTGAATAATACGTTAATTGAGCAGTTCTGTTTCAACGGACTGGCATTTTGTACGTTATTGAATGGAAATCAAAGCAAATTATCTTGTAGCAATATGAATAGCAAAACAAGCAAGAACTGAAACCTGATGATTGCACCTTTCGCCTAAATTGTGTGAATTGGATGTTAAACCATATGGAACAACAGAACGACAGGTTTGACAGATGAAACGCATTTCGCACTTTCTGTCAGTGTCTATAAGCACAGTTTTCATGCGTGGAGTAAAAAAAACGCACAAGCCTTTTTTGAACAATCATTGCGCCCTCCGGAAGTTAGTCTATCATGATTTCGATACTGATTTGTTAATCGGCCCATTTTCTGTGTCTGGTATCTGTCACTTCTGAGCACTATGCAACACTTTAATGGAACAGCACTATTCCAGGATAGCATGCACGACAAGCACTGTTTACAGCCCTCTTTAAGGAATGTTGTAATTATTATTTGTTTTCAATTAACATTTTTAAGTTCAATAAACAAAATGTTCTGAAAAGAAGATTGATGTATATTTTAAATATTGTATTTTATAAACATATATCTGCAAAAAACTTCAGTTTACCCCGTTTCAATTTTTATCCATCGTTATCATTATTTTCGTATTATTATTTAATCAACTTCTTTTTTTTTTCTCAGACATAACCCTGTTTATTCTTGGTTAAAAGCGCCATTGGAAGAAAGAAATCCGGGAAGAAATGCAGTTGTAACTGAAGTTCTCTTGTTCCTGATTCAGATTTCGAAAATCAAATCGAAATCGAAGCTCAAATCTCTCGCAAAGTGTTTCGGCCTTTTGTGGAGCTTAAATGCAGTTCCTTTTGTCACTGAATCGGAGTTAGTGGATGAAATTTACCGTCGATTCCAAAGTCCTCCCAGAAGGCTCCGGTACCGCTCTTTTCCGTACACCTGTAGACAATTTTTAAACCTTGTGGAATATTACGACCAAGTGAAACCTCAGGGATCCACCGAAGACATCCATCCCAGAAGTCTCCAGCAGTTTTGCAAGTGCCGTATTAGAAAAACACTTGTACGGTCGTATAATTTGCCACAGGGAATAAAGAAACTACCTCTTCCGAAGAAGTTGCAGGAATTTTTGGATGTTTAATAATATGAAGATGCAGTATTTTATGTTCTTTATTTTATATCTTATTAATATGCTTATGTTAAGAAAGTAAGCCATGCAATTTTTATGGTTTATTAATGTTGAAAAGTACAAATGTTTGCGGGTATATTTAGGAACAAATAGTTGACATGACAGCAATAGAATTTGTGATGTAGAAATTGCTTATTTTATGACATTTAATATACATATGTTATTATAAATGTGAGTTGTCTTATTCTTTGTTGAGCAGTCAAACAACTTATCACATAATTTTGCTTTGCATTCATTCCTTTTACAGATTCGTTGACTTTCAGTATTTGTGTAAATACCAACAAGGCATAGCAGCGGCGTTCCAGATTCTTGAAGTATTTCGATTTTGCCTGCATAGATGAGAAAATTACTCTGAATAGAATATTAGAAGTTAAAAAGTATATATATATATATTTTAAATAGAAAGTTAACATTTTTTTAATATCAAATCTTACTTAGTTTGAAGTAGGTATTTCAACAGTAATTTGTGTTCAAAAGAGTTTTCAATTTCTACATTACATTTTAAATGATAATGTTACTATCTGTAAATTGCAACCATGCATGATGGAAAAAAAAACTCTCTGCAGGCTGACCGTTAAACCTAAAACTGCCAAATTTGGCACGTACTTATTTCTTGGATAGTAGGTGCTCACTAAGAAAACATTTTCCAAAATTTTAATTAAAAATTAATCGAAATTGTAACGTTTTCCCTCAATAACTTAGGAGCATATTATTGCACAAAAAACATTTTTACACCTCTTAAAAATTGGCAAATTACTTTTTCAGAGATACCAATTTTATTTCCATGCAATTTTTTTCTTTATTTTTAATGAATTAAAAAAAAAATTTAAGTGTATTTTGAAAAAATACTTTTCATGTTTTAGTTACTGCACTTATACACACGTGCGTGACGGTGATATTAAATACATTTTTTTGTGTGCTCGTTATTGTTACTATGTAATTAAGAGTAAATATTTAAAAATAATATAAAGACGAGCAAATCAAGCCTAAAGCATTATCTCTCTGAAAAAAAAAAAAAAACGCGAGTGCCGCAACTGCGGTGAAAACATCATTTTTGGAATTGCGTCGGTCTGTGAACACGATAACTCAAAAATTTTTATCAAACTCTCAGTGGCGTAGCGATGGGGAGGCAAGGGGATATAAATGCCCCTGGCGCCAAAAACATTCATACTTTTATGTCACTTTTTAAAGCCAAATATGACTAGGGAGTGAAAAAATAATGCCGTTCCCTAATAGCACAAGATGTTCTACAATATTGCTAAGATATTTTCACAAAATAGCGTTCATCATTCAGAATATTGAATAACGTCGCAAAAAATGTCGTACAAAATATTTTTGTTAATATGGCCGGGTGCCGTTCAGACCTGCTAAGCCACTGATGGCGAATGAAGGCTCGGAAAAAATCATATAATGCCCTGGTCACCACTTACCCTCGCTACGCCATTGCAAACTGTTGACGAAATCGGTGTGAGGAGAATCTATCCGTCAGTGCATATGTGAACACAATAACTTAAAAACGCAGCTAGCTAAATAAATAAATTTGAGCATATGGTTTTGTTACCAGAATTGTAGATCTGTAACAAATTTTGAACCAAATCCGTCAACGGGTTGACTGTCTGTTCGTTCGTAACTGACTTAGAGGAGGAATATACAAAAAAGTGGGAAAATTAAAGCTTCACTACTGCTTCTTTGTCTTTTATTAGTTTTCACTTTTTTGTATCTCTACCTAGTGCCGCCATTTTTCGCGCTAAAAATACCCTTCCAACTCCATTTTAAGTTTTTCAGTGTGAGGATCATGTTTCCGTGAAAACAAAAAGTGGGTGTTGCTATTTGAAAATTTCGAGATTTTTTCACTGTAACCGCAACTGTGAGATCTGGTTTTGCACATCATTCTTGAGCGCATACCGTATAATATCTGCATTCAAAATTTTATTCCATTCTCTCGAACGGTATGCCATCTATGGGGATCATATATCGGCAAAGTTTTTTTTCATAACCACCCTGTATATAAGAAAGTACCCGCAGTTAAAGGGTTAATATAATTCTTAGCAAAGCACGATGCGAACACGCTGTTACGATATTGTCAGTCACTAATTGTGTTCACGTTGAAGTGTACTGAACCACTTTCAAATTTAATAATAATAAAGTCTTTAAATATCAGAATGAAACCTAGTATGTATTTTTTGTGACAATTCTCTAGCCAGACATTAATTTATGGACACCCTGAAACTTATCACTGGATAAAGAAGGCCGCGGTGGCCTAGTGGTAAGGTCTCGACCTCGGGACCGGAGGGTCGCAGGTTCGAAACCCGATTCCACTGAAGATCCGCCGTGTATGGGGCCTGTTGCACGCTAAATCATACGTAGTGGCCAAACGTCCTCCCGCTGGTGTGGCGCGGAAGTTTGGAGAGGGGGGTGCCAGCTCAGGTGTCGTCCTCGTCATCTGACCGCGGTTCAAAATTACGAGGTCCGTCCCTAAATAGCCCTCGTGTTGCTTCAAAACGGGACGTTAATATAACCTAACCTAACCTGGATAAAGAATTTTTAAAAACAAATATGAAACAAATGATGGAATAAAAAAATTTTACTAGGTTTTATTCAGCAATTTAAAATATTTTTTAATGAAATGGTTTAAAACATGAAAAGTGTAGAGAACATTTTAACATGTATATAATTTATTGCTCTCAAAATCTCGCATCATAGCTTTTTTTTATTAAGCGAAGCAATTTTCCCCGTACAAAACTTTAAAAGTTTTCGCTGTAGCCATGCATGACCATAATCTTTTCGAATATTATATCCGTCAATAGTAAGCTTATAAAACTTTTTATAAAATTATTTAAACCGGCGAAAAATTTATAGACACCCAGTATTATTAATATAAACGTCTGGAATTCTCGGGCAATTATTTTCTGAATGTCCTCTAAACAATGGCCAGACTCAAGGAACCAACAAACGTTCCAACACGGAAGTTAATTTCCGGCCGGAAAACTTGTTTCGAAATGTAATAAGTTCTGCCATTCAAATTGTTTTCGCAACATTTTCGCTGATAAGATTTTTTGTATAAGCAAAGGCGACTTATCGTTAACCAGCAGTGATACAAAAATATTTATCTCTCAAGGAAGGCGAAATCTAATCCTTACTTTTAAGAAAATCAAGTAAAAAGTCCTCTGGACTTTTTACTTTCTCGTATACGAAGTATACAAAGAGAAAGTATTGTAATCGTCAAAAAATTCGAACTCAAGATTTTGACGAATCTCCATGTTTTAGACCTCCCTGAGTCCGAAAAACACAATTTTGGAATTATGTCTGTGAACACGATTACTCGAAAACTATTAGAGCTACGGGGATGAAATTTGGTATGTGGTCTTTAAACATAATTTGTAGGTTTCTATCAAATTTTGGACAAAATCCGTCCACGGGAAGTCTATCTGTCCGCGGTCATGTGAACACTATAACTCAAAAACTTGAATAGCTAGATGAATAAAATTTGATACACAGTTTTATCGTCATGAATGTAGGTCCGTATAAAATTTTGGGCCAAATCCGTCAAAGGGTTGACTGTCTGTATAATCGCATCTCCAACGAATCCGCTATCTCCACGCGCATGCGTACTGATTTTATCTTACACCCAGCCCTCCGCGTTGGTCGACCTTCGGAAAATCGTGGTATGACCGGTTTCGCTTATTTTTTTCACCACTGCGTTTGGAGTTCCTGTTCGTTTCACTGCCTTTTAACTTATTTTTTTCTCTACATTGTTAGGAGTTTACGAGAAAGTTTAGGGAAGATCACTCCCGCTGGTTCGTACTCAATTTTAGTATAAACATACCATTCAAGGAATTCTTAACAATGACAGGAGAATGGTTATGAGAAATTTTGTACTTACGTTGAACTCATTCTGTCAAATTCGCCATCGCATGGCATTTTCATTGTCTGAAAAAAAAACGATATCTATTATCTCCAGCATTAAAATACTGCTATTAATACCCTTACATAGAGGGTAATTGGGGATGAATTTTGCAGACTCTATCATTTTTTTCCCTCTTTCAAAGGATAGTGTGCGATGGAGAAGAGGCCTATATTTTTGTGAGTGCATAAACATATTTTGCAGAGTTCATTAAACAATGCTTTCTTTCAAAAATAATTTATTAATCAACCTCGCTTTTATGAACGTTCTTATTTTACCCCGGGGGCGATTGGGAACACGTATTTCGGCTTCTAATCACAATAATGAGTTGATTTGAAGAGAATATATATGAAATGGTTAGAAACTACTCAAAATGCATTTAACTGCCTTTTCCTTATTATCACAAAATACTGTTTTCTGAACGATTTTCATCAAACATATCTTCTATTTCATGGAGTATCGCACATAAACTATTTAGTACCTTCAATTCGGTGTAATTCATAATCATTCTAACTCAAATTTTGTCGAGAAAAGTTGGGAAATGAATATTTATAGAAACTGAATAGTATGACACGCCAGAATCAAATGGATAAGACTTAAAAATCACACATAAAAATTATTAGAAACAAATAGTTCAATTGAGTAGTAGCAAGTAGATTTTCCACTTGAAATCGAACGTTCTGTTCTAATAATTTTTCTTGGACGTTCACACTAACTATTCAACTAATTTTTCTTTGACATTCACACTACCTATTCCACTAATTTCTCTTTGACATCCACACTACCTAAAAACCAGATAATTCTTTCCTACAATCTACTTCAAAGATACGATCTGGGTGTATAGCTTTTAACTCGGAATTGGCCAACTTGTCATTCACCACCGAAACACATTTTGATTTAGCCAAATTGGTGGTTCTCAAACCTGTCATATCATATTGACCACCGTCAACTTGTTGAATCCCGCAGATGTACGAATAATGTGCCTTTATTCTGGCACCTCCAAGGTTAAAGATTAAAACAAACAGGCAGTGGCGGACTGGGTCTGAAAATAATGATTGCCATGAGTCAGTAGGGGTCCTATCACATCTATCGTGATTTCTTACATCATATTTTTTAATTTTATTTCTTACATATATAATAAATGAAATTACTAATAAATAATAAATTAATTATTATATTATTAATAAATAATAATAATTAATTATAATAATAATTTAATTTAATCTCTTCCTAATCTAAAAATGTATTATATTTATTACTAATTATAGTATTACATGTATTATACATATTATTGGAAATAAGAAATACCACATATAAATACAGTTTTATGATTGAATATTAAACAATTTTGGTAGTTGTATTAGAATACTGTAATTTTGGACCTATATTGTAATTTTCAGAATTTTTTTAACCAAACTGAAAATAAAGAGCAAATTATTTATCTATATCAATTTTTTAAAAAATATATATTTCTTACTTCAAGGGTTAACAATTCAAATTACAGAAGTGCAGTGGCGAATCCAGGATTTCGGTCTGGGGGAGGCTGAGGTACAAAAAGTTTTTATATTGTCGTGACGAATGTAAAATCTCATGGCTTATGTAAACCAAAACACTTTAACTATACAGACTTTACTCACCTGACAATAAGAATCGTAAAGAACGCTACAATATTTTCGATAACTTAACAAAAAAACACAATGATATAACTAGCAAAAACATGTTTTTCACCGCAATAATGTTACAAATACTAGTGGAATGACTAAAAAAGTGGGAAAATTTTCGAGCCTGTCAAAAGACAGGAAGAAATGTTGTGACTTTTTTAAAAGGGAGATTAAGAAAAAAACAGCTGTATTGATTTTAAATAAAATAAAGAAGTCTGGTCTTGATATGGGGGGGGGGCTGCAGCCCGATAGCCACCCCCATGGATTCGCCACTGCAGAAGTGTATTTATTACATGTGGTCCATTACATTAAGGGCAAGTTGATACACTTATGAGTTTACCAGATGACGGTTCAAATCTATCCATAATTAATCTGCATCCAAATAATCTAACAATTCCATTTGAAAAGAGAGATATATGCTTCCAAGTTCTCCTCAGACAATGAATTTCTTAATATAGTCAAATATTTGATCACATTCAGTAGCGATCTTTAGCTTCGAAATTCCAATAATATCATTACATTATTCCTCACTCAAAAATGGATTTCAAACTCCATAAAGATCAAATTAGTTTAACTTAATATTTTCAATACAAGGACTATTAGGATACAACTGTGACAGGAAAACGAAATTTCTGAGTAAAAGCGTAGAAACAAGCATTATGGTCGGCATTACATACTAGAAACCACCTCAAATATAATTAGAATTGTTAGCTAAATTAACTATAAATAAATATGAAGAGAAAGAATCATGAATAATTAAATATTTCTTAGTAATTAATCGGTTATTATTAGCATTGAACATATAATCCCTCAAATGTTTGGCAAGTGAAGAGTATTTCCAAAATTCACTAAAATTTAGACAAATGCGTTGTTTACAAATCCCTTTGATAAGAAAATATCAGATGGGAATTTCTAATATTTGATTGCATTCGGTGGCGATCTTAACAAAACGGCCTGCAATTCCTTAGCTTTCGAGGATATATTTTGACTAAGCTTTAGATTCTGACAAGATCTGTAATTCAGAAATTTATTTTTCAAGTTACATTCTACAAATTATTTCATTTCAGTACTTTTTTAATCATTGCACTTTAATGTTTACTACTCAAAACAAATTCTCAGTGACGATTTTTATTTTGACACCTTGCTTCAAGCTACCCCCAATTAAAATGTTAATAACTGGCTCTAAATATCAGAATTAAATATGAGTTCAAACTAAAGCAATGAAATGGTAACATTATATTATTTTTAAAGATGCACACCAAGAATTCAATGTTATAGCCAAATCTGAACCCATTACTGTTGCATATGACATAATTTAATCTAAATAAATAAATTTCTCCTCCTCAGGGTTAATATCATTTTCACGTTTAAAATAACCAAAATGTGATTAAAGATATTTCATTTTAAATTCCGTAAGTCTGATTTTTCGTATACGCTTTTAGCGACAATGTGTGAAAGAAAAAGGCCGTCCGGTAGTAGGGCATCCATTGTAATAAGAGATACGAAAGAAAATTCTTTGCAGGATTTGGAATTCTGAAATTGGAGTAATTTTACAAGCAATTTTTATGTAATTTGTTTTTAAATTGATATCATTAAGAAGATAATTTTTCAATTTTTAAAAGGGTGCACAAATTATTCTTGTGAAATCATGATTTTGGAAAATATCGCGAAAAAATGTCAAAATCTTTTTGAATTTTTTAATTAACTGAAATTTAAATTAACTTTGGGAGTAAAATTTAAATTAATTTGACAGTGATTTTTCTCTTAATGTGAATAACACATGTGTCGAGTAAAAATTGTGGATTTGTGTAAAAGACAAACATTCATCTTTACATATGTAGAACTAAAATTTTAAATTAAATCAATTACAAACAAGACAGGTGAAAACAAAGAGATTATAAGTTTGGTGTGGAATTGCTGCATTTAATTGTTTATGCAATAAAAGATGACACGATATCTTAACAATAGTATTATTTCTATGTTTTGCTTCTAATCAATGCTTTTGTGAGCAAATGCTTACAAATAATAAATGCGAATGTATGTGTAGATGTTTGTATGCCTTTTGACCTTCTACAGGACTGTCTGTTTAGCCTAGAATTACTAAATTTGTTGCAAACATACTATGGAGGGTGAGAGTGGGCACCTCGGAGACATTTCTTTCTTTTACTTCAGAAGACAGGCGAGTTCGCTTGTCCCTCAGTTTTACGACAGTAAAATGCACAAATAACAACAAAAAGCGCGTTGTTTAGCCACCTGCAAGGACCAAATCCTTCCTGCACAAAGGGGTTATCCCCTCTTTCTTGCCGGGAGCCTCCAAGAAGAATAAAAATCTTGTGGTTATTTCGTCCCGCCCCTGCCCTGCACAGAAAAGGTTGTGTGGTTTTAACATAAAACTATTTGCTATTTTGCTTAGAAAAAGCGCAGGAAATTTACTAGAAAAAGAATCCTTTCCTTTCTCTCTGATACATACACATCCTGTGGGCCCATATTGACTTATGTCTAAGGGGGCCCACTTGCCATCGGGCAAGCTGGCAACCTGGCCAGTCCGCCACTGCAAACAGGTTTGTTGAAAAATCAACCATGGATGATTCTAAATAAAATACTTCCCCTCAGCCTCCATTTTTGTTGAAAATATCCAAAATCCTCATCTTCAGATTCCTCCATCAGTATCATGTTTTCTTCTTTCTCTTCATCAGTTTCTTGTTTTCTTCCATACTTGAAGTCAAACGGCTTCATATCAATATTAACAAAGAACTTTCATACATAAAAAGTAATATGTATGTAGATCACATGGTAAATTGTTTTAAAATGTCAGTTGTTAATTTGACATAAAACAGTAAACTTTCCTGACGGGACAGAATGCAACCATGCTTCTAAGTTTAAAATTGCTTCCTATCAAATAATAAAACATTATAAATAGATAAAAAAGGTTTTAGTTATATTAGAAGCCGTTCCCATTACCCTGCAGTAAAAATTTTCAGGAGTAAAATAACACTTACCTATTCCCGAAGTTGAAATCATAAAAAGAAAATTGAAGTTTCATCATCATCATTATATGCTACTCATTTAAGAAATATATAAATTAACAACTTAGCTTGCATATAATCGGCATAAGAAACGAAAAATGAAACTTAAGAAATTTTTATTTCAGTTTTCTGAACACGATTGCAATTTACGGTAACAAACGTTACCAAATAATATTGAAAAAAAGTAGAAAAGTGTTTTTCTCCGTTTTCTAGAGTGCCTTAATCAAACCACATGTTTTTTCACTTCCCTAGGGCCTCATCAATGCACTCTGTAGTTACTGTTCTCAATTTCACGCCTGCCCCTACATATGGACTTAATAGATTTTATATTATTTATTGAAAAAAATAACACAGCGAGAGCTTCTTTTAAGCAGGGATCAGATCAGATACAATACTGGCTATCTGGAAAAAAAAATTACATTAATTAAAAAAGTTACAAATTAAAACCTTTACCACAGTATGAGGCCGCAGCCAATGGCGGTTTTCACTTCAAACGTTAGAGGTGCCCCTCGAGAAGATAGAGGGCCTCAAAACCCTATTCAACATACACATCCCGCAGTGCTAAGGCGACGGAAAATATGGGACATTGGGTAGGAGAGGGGGGACCTTAGAAGCAGTTTTGCGCCTGCTTGACCTCATATTAATAAAATCATACATAGCCGCAGCTCTGGAAGAATTTAATCTACAAGTCTTACAAATTCGAAACTGAACTAAATTTTAATAAAATATTTCCAGTGGAAAAAATCCTTAGACTAAATTATTGTATTGGGGTTATAATTAAGTTAATCTAGAACCAGAAGAATCAGAACCATCTCTACCAAGAGACTAGAGCCAGTTTTATGGCTCAAACGTATTAAAATTTCCTAGCTGAGTATATGGTTCAAGTAGTGCCCTCTGTAGAAAACCGGAAAAAGTTATTTTGTCGAGATATGGCGCTGCCATTTATTTGAGATGCTTTTATATTTTTTTTGATCTGAGAAATAAAACAAGGAAAATTCCTTATCATTGTTATTTAAAGGTACAATTCAATTAATTCAATGAGATGGAACTATTCCTCAAAACAATGAAAGATAGAAGATACTAATCATTCATGGATCAGAGCCCGCTGCGCTTTTGCTCATGCGCCAGGCAAGTTTATTCATACAAGCGCATTTGCTAATATGTGTGTGTAGCGCATTCTTTTTATTCTATTTTTCATTTTATTAATTTACTGCAAAGATTAACTGAAATGGACTATCTAAAAAAATACATGGACAGAGGTCGCTGACCTAACAAGAACTCCGGAAAAGAGTTGTTTACTCGTTGCCCTGTCCTTGCCCCTTTCCTTAGTAAAATCACG
>BGPR01004286.1:63200-115442 GCA_013235015.1 Araneus ventricosus | reverse complement strand
AAATAGCAGAAAATAATGAAAACGCCTTTCTAAAAGCACGCTTTTATTAGTGCAATAAATAGCAGAAAAAAATATCAAAAATCTGGAGGTCAAAGCAGAAATCGTAAAGGTGTGAGGCTCTGTTAACAACACGATAAAAAAATTATTCAGAATAAATATCAT
This sequence comes from Araneus ventricosus, assembly GCA_013235015.1. NCBI lineage: Eukaryota > Metazoa > Arthropoda > Arachnida > Araneae > Araneidae > Araneus > Araneus ventricosus. Next base: position 115,280 of record BGPR01004286.1, on the reverse strand, counting down.
AAGAAATAAAATTCATTACATTCAGCAAAAATTATATTATAAATAAAATATAATTTAATTCCAATTTACTTAGGGTATTTATAACAGTGCCTCTCGGTTTTATAGTTTTCGCTCTGACCTCCACAATTTTTTACTTAAGAAAATTATTTCTATTAATTTCTATTTATTTTTTATTATTAGAATTATTTCTACTAATTAGTGAGCTAATAAAGCGTGTTTTTTAAAATTATTTTCGTTGTTGAGTTATTGCTTTCGCAAACAAACATAATTCCAGAATTGTTGGGGGTTTTTTTTCGAACTCGAGGAAGTCAAAAATTTAAGATTCCTCTAAATCTCGAGATCAGATTTTTTGACGAATACGATATTTTGTCTTTTTATACTTCTTATACCAGGAGGTAATAACCAGTGATAACTCACTTCGTTCTAAAATAACACAAGAAGTATGCCATTAGAAGCATTTTTCATATCTAATCTAGGAAACAGCAGATAATACAAATAATGACTAAAGAATTTGCCTTGAACCGATTAATCACATACTCCAAGTTGAATTCCCTAAAGTGATATTTCATCTGTGAATACTGCTTTCCGGGAACGCGTGAAGAATTAAAGTGATAATAATAATCTATTCAAGGTATAATAAATTAAGATTTTTTATAAATAGACATTTTAATTTATCGGTAGAGCATTTGATTCTGAATCGAAATTCTCTTCGAAGCAGAAGGAATTCATACAATATTCAGACTAAGCTAACTATGTTTAGCTTTAAGTTCACGTTCGTTTTTTTAAATGTGGTCACGTTTAAAAATAGGCAATAATTTAAGAAAAGTTGAGAATTTTCATTCATCTCATTTTTATAGTTAATTACTCAGATTTGGATGAATTTGTAATTCACCAATAATCAAAAATTCATGAATATGTTCTTCATATCATGGACATGAGACAAACTTTACCAAAAGTTTACAACATTTCTAAAACAGCACTCATTTTGTTGTAAACACCTCATGTTTTCATCAAATTTGGCGTGTTTACAAGAGAAATTTTGTTTTCCACTCAGAGTGGAAAACTTTTTCGGTGTTGTAAACATTCCATCTGCATTGGTGCCGTGGAGTTTCTCATGAATTTATTATTTCACGATACCAGTACAGATTAGATAAAACAATTACACATTTTAAATGTATAAAATAAATATTTTTTGATAAGGTGATCAGCTTTTACCGTTCGCCAATATAATTCTTGTGAAAAATAAGCAGAACACAACTTTTTTCGAAAGCTATGCCCTAAACAAATAAATTTATTAGTTGATAGACATATTTAACATTCACTGTAAAAACTGTGGAGTAATGTCACTCCAAATTTGGTGTTGAAAAACCTTAAAAACAGTGTGAACAAACACTTTATTTCAAGTTAACACCAAATCAAGCGTTCATATACATTTTAAGTGGTATAGTTTGCATCAAAAACCAATACTGGAGAATCCTTACACCATGCTCACACACACTCGACACCATTCGTGAATAATTTTCACCAGTGGAAACACCAATTTTGGCGTACGTTTGAAAACTCTCCGATGGCAACGGTAGATTATTTATAAACAGCCTGATTTGCTTCGCTGTTCCTTTGGTTGTTATAAGAGGTATGCATGTTTTTTGTCGTGTAATAAAGATAATTAAGTTTTCATAAGAAAAATATAACTTTATTTATATGTATGTCATTTGTATTTAAGAATTTTATTACATTTAATTTGTATATTACACATGCTATGCTTCGGAAATTTTCTTTACTAAGCCTAGTTCGAATTCGTCCTTATTAATATTCTCCGTGAGTTTGAATTACGAAACAATTTTATTTTTTGAATCAGTGTATGCATCCTTAATTATTTGTTGTTATTCTAAATTGTATCGCAAAAATTTCGTTTTGAAATGCGATAATGTAACAATATTCTGAGCTTCTGATGAAATACATTCAGAAAAAGCATAAGTTCATTAGCTTTTAATTGGTGAAGAAATAACAGCCTGGGTTACCAATATAATCCTTGGCATTTTAACTTGTAGAACAATATTTCATTTGCTTCAATGCCTGTTTTAAATAAAATGTTATTAAGTAAAGCAAAATCTGTATTCCTGTGGAATTGTTCAGTATAATATGAAATTCTCCAACAGAACTAAAAAGTTCTTACCAATGATTTTTAAAATTTTGTTTCAAGTGGGAAAAGCAAATTAATATCAATTCTAATAACAAGAGTCTCAATAATCCTGAAGAATTAAATCAGAAAAATCGTATTAAATTTACATTACAAAAAAGAAAATCCTAAGAAATGCACAAATGTGAAAACAGAAGAAATATTAATTTGGCACAATTCTTGGCATGCATTATTTCAGGACATTTTTGTTGCAACCCTTTTTTTTTCTCATCTTTTTTTCAAACTTTTTATTGAAGTTCAAATTTTTAGCCTATTTTGATATTTCATTCATTAATATTCGATATTTTGTTTTTATTAACGTAAATATTTTGCATATTTTTCCCCACCTGAAACAAGCAGACGATAATAAGACAGCTGATTTTATTTTATTCTTATTTGTTTACTGTTTTAATATAATTCGCATAGTCTTTGAGTTACAATAGAATAGTGTGTTCTTGTGTGAGAATATTTATTTTCACTCTTGCGGTTCAAAGTTTTATTTGGATTATTTTAAATTTTCTTTGTTGATTTCAGTTTAGAACTTGTCGGAGCTACTGAATCTTACGGATTGATTTTTTTTTTTAGATTTAGTGTTACTGAAGTCCAAAAATGGTGGCAACTGTTTTACACCAAAAGTAGTGTAAAGGAACATTCCTGGTGTTTGATTACACCAAGAATTATCTTTGGTGTTTCACTACACCAAGCATAATTGTTGGTGTTTTACTTCACCGCTTTTGGTGTAAAGTAGTTGCCATCATTTTTAGCGTTGTATTACACTAATTTTTTTACAGTGTTGAGAAACTCATTCTTTTTTCCCATAATTTCATACAAAGTAGCCAATGTAGGCCTATTTGTTATTTTATATTTAGGAAAAATACATTCTTGCCTTATTAGGCAGGATATCTTTTGCCAATACTGTATCCTTATAAGTTTATGCAAGTTTTTGCCCTCAATGTTTGCTATTAAAATATATTCTGAATGGAATAATTTATAATCAAAATGTCTCAGTAACATCTTCCTAAAATAATATTCGAGACAATATTGTATGATCTAAAAATTACGTCAAAAATACTATTAAAAATTATTTTACTTTACAATATTGAAATTAATTACATTGAAATTAATAATCTGTATTTGTCAAAACATAATATTTGTTAAACATGCTAATGACTCAGCAGTAGTCGTTTAGCCAGGAAACCGAATCTTCTGCGTTCGTGAAATATCTACATAATTCCTCGCGTATTTGTTTAGCAAGAATGGAACGTTTCTTTGGAACTCGTTTTAATCACAATATTGTTTCCGTGGACATTCCTTCTACCATCCACTGACAAGTACCAATATTTTCATTGCTGTACAAGATAAATAAAATACTACTAAAGGGAATTAAAATTGTAGAGGAGTTAAAAATAATAGCGTACAACGATAAGAAGTAAAAATCTGGTGGATGACTTCATCAGAGGTCAAACATCCATGCAGATTCCAAAATGGAATAGGTTTCTTGTAGAGGAAAAAGACTTTAAGGTCTGATATTTAATATCCTCTGAAGGCCTGAACCCATCCCGGAGTGTATTGGAAAGAAAAACATTTATCCACAAAGAAGAAATTAAAAACAGTCTTTTAACCAGAGTATGAAAAGAAGGGCTTAAAATCTTACCTCTTATAACATTTGTGAAACAAAGAAAGGACGCCGTACCAAGCGTGCGTTACAATGTAAACAAGGTAAAGAGATGCGTGCAGCTATCTCAATCCAGTGAGGGAAACACTAACTATAGACTTGAAAAAAAAATTGGATTTTTTAAAAAAGATTTTTAGGTTTTTATTTTATTTTTTGATTTTTTAAATATTTTTTTAATGTTTTTATGCATTTTTATAATTTTTTATTTTCATTTTATTTTTTTATTATTAAGATAAATTTGCAGGTGAGCCATCAAAAATGTTAGAAGATGTGGAATGAGTACCAAAGCCACTTATAGTGCAATGAAGAAATTGAGATGAAAAATTAAGAAATACTATAATTCGTAATAATAAAGTAGTGTGCTGGGTAGCCGTTTAGCTTTAAATTAATATTTAAATTACCAATGGCCTGCTGATATTCATTCTGAACTCATTGCTGTATTGTCAGAGGTGAATTCCCCTGATGCAGAATATTTCGCACTTGATGACTAACTTTTGCGTTGAAAGTTGTGCAAATGAATTCATGTTAACACAACCTTTACAGCATTTTCAGGCTGGAGTTGCAGAGGTTTTCTTAGAACTATGATCTCCATGAAAACCCCTCTTCGACAGTTATTACCACTTCGCTAGCCACTCCTTCAAGCTGTTCACAGCGTGCAACCAAAAGGTGGTATATCCAATGCCAGAAGAAGTTTATTCAGTAATGAAAAAGCTTTCAGAAATAGTTAAAACAAAAGACGAATTTGATGCGTTTTCGGAGCTTTAGTTTAACTTAGTTTTCTTAACTTCCCGTTTTTTGAAGCAACACAGGAACTATTTTTGGACGGTTCTCGCCACTTTGAACCACGGTCAGATGACGAGGGCAGCGCCTGATCTGGAGCCCCCTCTCCAAGCTTCCGCACCGCACCATCGGGATTTGGCGTGTAATGGACCTACATACACGGCGCATCTGCAGTGGAATCGGGTTTCGAACCTGAGGTCCTCTGGCCCCAAAGCCGAGACCTTACCACTAGGCCACCGCGGCCATGCTGCTTTCCAATTACTTAAATGCACTGATTTGCGTGATTTGGCGATAGCAAAACAATGAAATAAACAGGTTTTATTTGATCTGGAAATGTCAAGTCTAAATAGGCAATGTTACCATTTACCATCTCATTAGCTGGATTCTAGCATGCCCGATACCAGTGCAACTACTTTTAGTGAAGCCTCGTTCAGTTATAACTATAAGCTTTCCGAAGACAACAATTCATGTGACGTTACTAAAGAGGACATGATTACACTATCTTCTAGCAATACACAATCAAAATTAACTAGAGATAATGTGTAGTAACGTTCAAACTGTAGAGTAGTTATAGAAACGGTTCTAGTAACATTACTTTCAAACTGTAACGTTAAATGTGCGACATTTGATTAGCTTTATTCCTCATATTACTTTATACATAGTAATTTTTTTCTTTAATTTGGTGTGTATAATTTAATGAATGAAATAAACGCATTTGAGTGTGCCTACTAATATTGATTTTACCTCCTTTCTCAAAAATACTTACGTAGGTAATAATATTCTAAAATATTTTGAAATGTACTTTTCATCATTTCATTAATATTTATAAGTTGCTTAGTTGAAATATTTTTATTTAAGCAGAGAAAAATATTTTTATGGACGTATTATTTTATATTACATTAAAACATGACCGTACTATTTTAAACATTTCTGAACTATTCACTATTGTTTTAATTTTTAGTTTTTTATTTAAAATTAAATTTTTCAAGTGAAAAGCAGATTAAAATTTGTTGGAGAACTATTCACTAACGAATCTCTCAACAATAAAAATAAAGTTGTCGAATATCAGCGCTGATAGCGATTTATTTTATGACCACTGCTTTGAAAACAACCATAACCTCTAATATAGCTGTTTCAATTACATATTGCATAAATTTTAAAAAGTAATTTGCATTTTTTGTGCAATTATGAAAAGTAATTTGTACGCAAGTTAATGCTGCAAGCACAACATCCTTTACGCTCGACATTTGGACGAATGAAGTGAGAAGAGAGTTCATGCATGTGTGATGACAACGGAAGTTTTAAGAACCATTAATATTCTGTTTACAACAAAAAGTTGTCATCTTATGATTTAAACACAAAAGATGAAAACAAATATTAACAACGCTCGGTGTAAACGCACCTTTATAACTGCAAGAAATCAAAACAAATAACCTTATTTTGAATGACAAACCGTTTTTCAAGGTTATGAACCTGTTTATTATTTTCATTCACATAATCTTTTGAGCTCTTCTAAGCATTATAAAAATCGATCTATCTATAAAACAGGCTATCTTTAAAAAAAAGATATTTTGTTTAACTGTCGGATGCGAACTTAGATACTAGAGGGATACTAGATACGAATAAACGGCTATACTATATTTTAGTTAAATTAACGAAGGGTAAAGCTTCAGTCTTTCTTCAATCATTGTTGAGTCAATCAGTTTTGTTTACCTAATCCTTTTAATGCATACCATTTGTGGCTGACTTTTATTGATAGACATATTACATTATATCGATCAATAAACATTCTATTGAAAGAGAAAAAAATATTTTCAGACATAGGACGTCAATTTCCAGTAATTACAAAAGTATCGACCAGAAAATATTGTACACCTTTGCAGAAGCCAAAGTTTTCTGTCTGGAACAGTATGGTCAAGGAATGGTTCTTGCGCTAATAAACCACAAACAAACAAAACAGAAGCCGAAGTCTTGCATTTCATGTCCATAGAGTTGAAATAGTTTGAGGGGTTATAAAGCCTGTTTTGATTTGAAAGAAGAGGTTTAAAAAGAAGTTTTACTCAGAAAAGGTGGGAAATATTCCCATCATTAAGAAAGAAGGCAACTGAAGTGTCGTTTTACATTTAAATAATGATGATAAGGTCAGTTATAAAAAAAGTGGAGAAGTCAGATATGCTTCTGAATTCTTTATACATCTTGGGAGTTCCGGTATTGACTAAAAGAAAGAGGAAAATATTCAAAAGTTTGCACGTATTATCGATAATAATTAATCATGTATTCACAGCGTACAGTTTAATACTGAATGGAGCTGAGATAATAAAGAGTAAACAATTTTTTGAAATGAAATATCATTTATCATTAACTATTTGGGATATCTTAAACCTCGTTACATGGTATTCCATGTACATTAAACGGCTCTGTATCAGAAAATTATTTAAGGTATTAAATACTCATGAATCTCCTCAAAAAGTAAGTCTGCAAGGCTGCAAGTTAATCAACAGTATTGTAATCGTATTTTTTTTACTGTGCATATCGATATTGGGAGTGATTACGATTGTGCTATCGATGGATACAGAACAAAGGGAGATATGGTTTCGAGGTGTGACATTAGCTTCTAAAATATCTGCAAGTTTTCCTGCCCAGGTCACTCTGAGTATCATTTTCATAACATTCACCAGGATTTTTCGATCAGTTACACCATTGCTGCTGACTCTATTCTACATCCAATGGTGTCTGATGTTGAGCAGATTGATTAAAGAAATAACGGCACAACTGAGCACCTTGATTGACAGTGAGTATAAGATCGCCAAAATTCAGAATTTCATTTTTGAATACACAAAGGCACATAGATTAGTCTGCCTCACTGAATATGCATTATCCTTGCAAATATTCTGGCTAATGGCCTCTCATTTCGTAGTGATGTTCTCAACTATATCAAAAATTCTCGGATTCTTCACTGTTCCTACTTTTACTTACAACTTGGAAAATTATTTTTTTACTTCGTTACAAAACATTTCCTTCTTTTTAATTATATTTTTCGCATCTAAGGTAAGCGACGAAGATGAGAGGATGAGAGAAAAAGTTATAAGCATTACTTTTCAGTTGAATCCGAGGAAAGACTTTAAAGAAAGCAGTGAATTACTTGAACGATTCATACGATCAAAACGGAAGTTGGTCCTCACAGCCTGGGGAGTCTTTCGATTCACTAAAAGTTTTCTTTTTAATTCAGCTGGCGTTCTGATTTCTTATAATTTACTTATTCTCCAACTGGACACACACGGCAATGAATGCTGAAATTTTATTTAAATTATATTTCGATAAACATGAGTATCATGGAATTTTTGGCATGCAAGTGTATGATACAAAAAAAGAGTTTCTCGAATGTAAATAAATGAATAAGAACTATTATTTAAGAAGAAAGAGACGAATCAGCCGAGTTATAAACCAGAAAGACAGCTACTGACTGCATGAGATGAAGGAAACTGATGATTTTAAATAAGCACGACACAACATGCATTCATTAAATGGTTTCTGAGAGGTACTTTGAGATATTGTGAGACAATATCTGGCAGAATGAAAATTTATTATCTTGTGGATGTATTCTTGCCTGTTGCAAATGTGTGTAAATGATTCAGTAGACATAACTGATTTTTGAGTGTCATCATAGAATATCTGAAGATATTTTCACTTTTGACATATTTCCGCTATAAAACGCATTGTTTCAAAGCCAGTAAGCCGTGTCCTTCAAGAGAACCCTCAAGGTCAGTTACATCTCCAAAATTCGGTTAGTTGAAATCGAGAATTCATTTGAAAAATATATCTTTCGACGTTCTTCACTCTGAGTATTCGTTATCTAGAGGTTGACTTGAATTCACAAGATATCTATGTACTCACATTTAGTCTATGTTCGCAGCTCCAACCAATAAAGCACTGCTGGAAAAAATGGCTTGATTTAATTTGTCTAAAACCTATGTATACAGGAAGTATACATAGATTTATATAAGCATATATTAGCATTAAGTATACAGGAAGTAAACATAAGCCTACATACATTATCGTGAGAAAAATGCAAACCTGTGTATACTAGATAAGTTACTTTTGGTTTGATATGTTTAGTGTTCATTTAATTGTATTGTATATATAATTTGGGCTGTTGTTGTTGATACTATTCTTTATTTGTTGTTTTTATTTTTACTTTTGCTTGTTGTGTAGGGGCAATATCGGGGGTTTGTGCCCCTCTAGAATACAATCACTTAATATAGTTTTTGTATAAGATGTTTGTGGGTTTTTAAGGATTTTATTCTAATTTAATTTAAATTTTCTCGTTTTTTTTACACTCACGACTTTTAAAATTTGAGTTTTGCCTTTCCTTTTCTGATATATCTTTTGAAATAACATTTATATAAAACTTGAAGTTTTTGTCCTACCTATTATGGGTACAGCGTAATTTTTATTTTTTTTATTAATTTATTATAAAATCTATAAATTTATTATATATTCCATTAATTTATTAAATTGTATCTATTAATTTATCATGTACTATTATGTTTATTTTGTTATTATGGATTATATATTATTTTATAATGTGTATTTGTCTTATTTTATTATCCTGAATTATATATCATTATGTTATGTTCCTAATACACAATTTATTTTGTGTAAATTATGTAATAGTATGTATAAAATATAATTTTTTCTCTCCACGTCAACTTATTTCTAGACTTGCACCCCTTAGGTAGGCAGAGTCGACGTGGATGATAAATAAATAAATGCCAGTATGTGAAAGCATAAGCCTTTAGAAAAGATCATTCTTATTTTTCTGGTGTGATTATTTTAAGCAGTTGAAATTTTTGTCTTCTTAACGGAACAGGGAATAATAGAGACCACTTTCTTACTGCTGCATTTGCTCCCAGGTAAACTAGAAGGCCATAAACATCGCAGTAAATCGAAAGAGATCTAGCAATAGTTCATACTATTTTCATAACGCATTCGAAGATGAAATAGTTAATTTAACAAAAACTTTAAATTAATTTTTAATGAATGCCGACAAAATTCTGAATGAACTACTACAGCACTTAAGTTTCCTCCCAGTCATGAGAAAGGCTTTAACCCTTTCAAGTTCACTGAATGTTTCGTTTTGAAAAATACCAAATTTATTTCAAAAATGAGTATTAGACATGCAGCTGATCATAAATATGCAAAGGGAAAAAATAGCATTTTTTATTTTGAGGAAATTTGTGGTTTCACACTGAAACTAATGAACGGTAAGGGGCTATTTCTCCTCCGAATTAGTTATCACCGAATTGCAATATAAATTATGTATTTAATTTATAAGTATACGTGAGTATTCAGGATATTCAGCCTTCATAAAATTCAATATTACTTTCGAAGATTCAATTAAAAAATATATCAGTTTCATTATTTTTTTCCTCTTAGAGATCAAAACTCTTGCAATGCTGATACCTTTGTGAATACTAACGGCTTCAACTGGCATTTTTATATAAGTTGGCCTATATATCTGGCTCTTAAGTTATGAAAGAAAAATTAAGCTACGTTTCGCCCATGCGCAGTAAAAAAACTGCTCAATGCGTGGTTTCACTGCGAAACCAATGAATGCGAAAGGGTTGAAAGCCTATCACTCCGCATTCAGTAATTATCCCACTAACTCTTACTTTAAAGTCAAGAGTCATTTCGTAATTAACTCTTGATTCAAAGTCAAGTAAATGTTTAAAACCAAAATGTAACGTCTAGCCAAATGTACTACACGTGGGTGACAGAAATATGTGAGCACTTTAGAATTTGCACATTTTTTTGAAAAACTCCCGAAAGATTAGGTGGATTTTCTTTGAACTTCGATCATGTAAAAAAGAGGCTTGAACTCGCATTTTACAGTGAAGATTCGGTCAAGAGGGCGTTTAAGGGACCGACCAGAAAACGATGACGACAAAAAAATTACCGACTCATCCCGTTTCAAAGAAAGCTGATAACGTGATGAAACTTTTATCAATGGTATAATATTTACATGCACTTTCGCAAAAATAGTGCGTATCTTCGGGAAGATATAAAAGTTTTATTAATAAAAAATCCCAAATTTTCCCGCGTTTTCTTTTTTTTTTGCTTATAACCTGTAGAATTTTCACCCAAAATATAAGAAACTTATAAAATACGTAATGATATGCCAGTGAAGCGTTATATATGAATTCTCTGTAAAAACTTCGAATATTCGAAGAAAAATGAGCATTTCTAATGAATAATATTTAAATACGCATGTGCGAAACATCATCTATTTTCATAATTTTGAAGCTAGGTATATAGACTAGATTATATGAAAATCCCAGCTGAATATCGTTAAGATTCAGAAAAATATCGGCATTGTACCGGTTTCACTCTAAAAGATGAAGCTAAACAATTAGCGCTTTTTCACAAGCTTATGTTTTTTAACTTGAATATTCGAAAACTATAATTAAATTGTATAAATATTGAATATGCTGAATTCCCATGCATACTTATAAATTATTCACACACCTTAAAATGCAGTTCGGCGTTTGCTACTCAAAGATTCAAGTTTAATATCATTTAACTAAATAATATCATATATGAAATACCCTAATCATTTTGCTTCTCTTGGAGAACAACTTAAATTGCACTCGTTATTTATTCATTTGGTTCAAAATTTGTGATGCAGTGTATATCAAACATACAAAGTAATCATAATTTAATGAGCATCCTCGACCAGGATTGAGGGGTTTACGCGCAGAAAGACGGCGCGTCTTACTAGGTGGGTTTTATAGTTAAAAAGAGAGCCTTAAAAATACACAGAGAGCTTAAATAGTTTCAAAAGAGGAGTCTCGTGATTCTAGAAGCTAAAGTAGAAGTAATTCGTTGATATTTATAAATTCTGTTATAATATATTATATTGTTAATATATTATATTAATATATTTTATTAATATTATATATATATATATATATTAACAAAAGAAAAAATATACAAAACTATTTTAGGAAAAAGCTAATAGGAATAATTTAGCTCATAGGAATTTGAGAGACCAATCAAATTATAAACAGATCGCTAACGTATAGGATGCGTTTTCAACAGGGAAATCCCATATGAGCGTATAGAATTATTTTTCGGTAACACACAAGCATAAGCCTAACTGCTGAAAGAAGTTTACTTCTCTGGAACACCGAGAAAACAAAGATAAAATTATATACGCTCGTATGGGATTTCCCTGTTGAAAGTGCATCCTATATGCTCGCGTTCTGTTTATAATTTGATTGTTATCATTTTGTAAATATATATATGTGGAAATTGTATTTTTCCCGTCTAGCTTAATAGTGTAAGTTTAATTCCTTCCTAATAATATTTTTTCACTCGCCGAACGAGCTTATTTGCATAAATGCAAAGTCAGAAAAAGGTATCGAAAGATAGCCAAAGACCTTGAATGATCACGCGGTTCTGATAACCGCGTGATGCGTAGGAGTATCTCTCTCCGTTAAAACCAAGTGTAATGTTTTAATCCGTATGATTTGGCTCTTGGATTTGAAATGGAATAGACGTGCGGTCGAGGGAGGCTTAACGACCTACGGGCTTTTCCCCCTAGTAGCAGAGGCGATGGCTAACTCCTTTAAACTAATGTAATTGAAGATTTCTATAAGCGTTATGTAGGGTTAAAATCCTAATAATGTCTAAACCCTAAATCTCTCTCATGTCAAATATCTAAATACCTTATCTCTGTAAACTTCTTTCACTTATGTTTTCTTTAATAAACTTAATTAGTATTTCAACTGAATTATCTTTAATAATATATATATATATATATATATATACAGGGTGACCCAAGAAAGTGGAAAAAGCATTTATTTCCTTAAATATTGCACCTGGTCATATACTTCCAATTACAAAGTTTCATCAAATAAGGTAGAAATTTGTGTGAAAACATTTTGGCTTCTGAGGAAGTTGAAAATAAAAAGTTAAGAAATTTAAATTTTTATACGTGCCCCATAGAGAAAAAGTGTCAATGAGTGAAAAGTTCCTCCTACACACATCTATGCATAAACGAAGTTCCACGATTCTGTCTGCAAAACTTACAGAGAAGTGTTAATATCTCTTAAACTTATAAGATATGTTATTTTTAAATTTCAAGGGCCTGCTCATAAATTTATATGGAGATATTTACTGTAGAAATGCAAGTTTATTCAACATAGAAACACTGCTAAATCCAAATTTTTGTCTAATAGTACAATCATCATGGATGGAAAAAAATTGCCAATGACGCATACTGTTACTCAGTTTCAATGGCAGATGTTTCAACTATCGACTTGATAAAAAATGGAAGGACAACTTGAGAAAATAAAAACTTAAGGTATAACAGGAACATAGCCAGAAAACGGAATTGTTTGCTCTTAATGTTATGCTTAATATTAAGCTTTCCCTAAAAGCAGTAGCGACTCTTCATTTAGGTCTGAAGAGTTGCAGAACTCAATAAAATTATTTTAAAAATTCGTATTTTTTAAAAAAATTCTTATTTGCTTACTTCTCCACTCTGAGAGTTCGATTATTAACGAAAAAAGATGAGAACGAGAAAAGAAGGCAGAAAATGAATGAAAAAGTAAGGCAGACACAATTTGGGGCTGCACACCAAATAGTTTTGGAATGCACTAAAATTCGCTCATCAACAACTAAGTGACATAATGGACGAAGGCGAATAGCTATTTCTTCTGTCTTACAACTTAGCCAGAACTGGATTTTCGGATGCTCCTGTTTTGTGCTAAAAACCAAATAATGTTCTTTCTTCTCCCCTTTCAATCTTACCCATGGTTCGCCATCGCGCTCTTGATTTCTTTTCTTTTTTTTTTTTTCATTGGCTGTTTTTAGGTTTCGGGTTAACTTTTATGTTGTCTCAACTGGAACTTGGCTGGTACCTACATATTCTATTATTAAAATGGAACACGCCGAAAAAAAAGCACTGTAATTATCTACAATACAATTCAGATAATTACAACTACAAGTTTAAACTATTTGAAGGTAAAGCTATTTTTGAAAAACTGAATTTCAGTTGTATTCTAGTAATATTTTTATAGCACTGCTTGTTTCTGGGAAGATGAGCCTCACTGCTGATAAGTCATCGTGAATATTTTTTGAAGGTTGGCAAGATGAACTATTTTTGTAAATCTTTCAATTAATGTGTTATTTGACTCGTTTTTATATTTATCAAACGTTAACAAATACATTGTTATTTACTGATTCCACCCTTTAAATAAATTTTTTAATATGTATATTATCCCTAAAATGTACATCAAAAGACTGCATCAAACAGCAGTGAGAGGTATGGAAAAGTGGTCTAAGTCAACAACCCTGTCTTCTTATATATCTGTAAGTTTTGCAGATAGAAGCGTGCAACTTTGTATGTGAATAGACGAATGTAAAAGAAGCATTTTTTCTAATTGATATTTTTCTCTATGGCTGTTTACTTTTAGTAATATATATATATAGATAGATAGTTAATTATTTCAAATAATCAAAACATGTGTTATATTTTCAATATATACATATATTAATCTAAAAATTAAAATTAAAATAAAGATACCTTATCAATAATCATACAAATGAAATAAAAAAGATAGTTTGATTATATACTATTACTATTATGAAAGAGACAACCCAGAGTTGGAATTCCATCAATCAAATGCCAATCGGTCTTGGGAACCGATATTTGTTGCATTAATCTAGATTTGTGGCGCGCCAACCCTCTATGAGAGTCAATTGCTGGAAAAACAAAAAAAGTAGGGGACTAAATCTCCAAAATCTTTCAAGATTAGAAACGAGAAAGTATACAACTTAAAGCATACCAGTTCAATAGTCTTAATTATTTTTATGACTTGAGCGTTATCCTAAAGACAGTTCCGCATTTAAAGTGAAAGAATACATATAAAGTACTTATTAAGCACTTATAAGCCTATAAGTCTATGATATTAATAAAGCACTTATTAATGTCATAGGCGAGCTTCTCTTCCTGACGAGCGGCTCACCATGATATTTTTCAATTTATTATAATTTTTGGATATTTTTTGCCATTGTGTATTGTATTTTTTGAATTTTTGTCTTTTGTTTCTTGTTTGTTTTGATATATATATATATATATATATATATATATATATATATAAGAGGCAAAACATAATAGAAAAACGTTTTACGATTTATATTATATATAAATATATATGTTGTAAGAACGGTGAAAATCTCGGGAGAGTTCGCAGATGGGCTATCCAGCTTAAAGGGGGTGGAAATGGTGGGGGATTGAAATTTTCATTTTCCATAACTCTCTTTCGATTGAAAATAGAAAGAAATTTCAAATTAGTTGAATTATTGCCTTATCATAACGAACAATATTGGTTTTGAAAGTTTTTTTATAGCTACAGTTGCTTAGAAGTTATGAGATTAAAAGTGATTTTCCATCCCCTAATTTAAACTGCCTTTTAACCTATGCATGCATTTTACATCTTGTTGCAAAGCTCTCATCATTTTCATTCACTTCCACTCTTCCGCATGCTCGTAGGGATTTTTCCATGTTTTATTTCTCACCAATTCGCTACTTTTCCATGGTGTAGCGACTTGAAAAAAAGTGTCTGATTTTTTTTCCGGCCCACACTACTGTACATTAGGGTGGTCTATGATACAATGGTAAAAAAAAGTTTTACGGAGAAATCAAGACACTCTTTCTAATTGTTAGACCTATTAATAAAATACTTCTGGTGAAGTTCAAGCTCTCTACTCCATTTAGAAAGTGGTGCTCAGTGAGCCTTCAATTGCCCTAAACTACAAGATTTTGAGATACAACGTAAAAAATTAAATGTTTAATTTCAGATAGTATATTTATTTTTTATATATATCCCATACAATATTTTAATTGAAATATAGCAATATTACGTTATAACAGTTTATGGTTGGTTATTATACCAAAAAAATTATTTTAAAGCTGCGTCAAAGACATGATTTTCGTCGATTTTGAAGGGACTGCTTTCCTATTTGCCTCAACATCTTGCAGCAGAAATTGTTTTTCTTCCTCATCTTTAGATATTAATGTATTGAATTCCTGGAACTGTTTAACTCCTCTCTCTGCAGTATTATTTACAACCTACAATTTTCTCACGCATTCTAGTTCTTGTAAATAACTTGAATTTTGTTTCCATTCTTCAGATGGTAAATTTAGAAAAGCATCATCGATATTTAACGTCTGGAACAGTTTACCCGAGCGTTCGGTTAAGAAATCTGATAAGTTTACTTCTTAATTTGTTTTTAATATATTACAGTTTCCTCTTACTGGTCTGGTTTACTTTTTATCATTTTTACCATAGCGTCTTTCTCAGGTGACAGTACTGTCAGAAAATAGTGCAAGTCCTACCAGTTCATCCGATAAGTACCATAAATTACGTTCTAATAAACATTTAGCAGCATTGCTAATTTCAAAGTCAAATAATTCATATTCCTTTAGATCATTCCAAAGTTTTAAGTCAATAAATGGAACCTCTGAAGCTAAAGGGGCTGCAATCCATGCCTTTGTATATATAAGGGCTCCGAACTTTACGAATTTCTCAAGTTGAGTTTCCTCCCTTTTAGTAAGGTTCTTAACATCTTTTTGGTTACGAAACAGGTATTGTTTGATGGCATAGATCAGTTTAGCCATCCATCTTGCTTGGTGAACTGGACATGGTACTTACCAATGTATCTTTTCTGGAGGTTTCCCCAGAACTGTATTTGTAAGTTCAATAAGCTCTTGATAGTCATCTCTTGGAACTTTTACTGTTTCATTTAGAAGATTAGACAAACTGCTAAGTGCTGATTCTTTGAAAGAAACTAGTTCAGGTGTGACTTCCAATATTTGGAAGTTATTTCTCACTGTTCCGTGCCAGACTTTCTTGAATCTTTTGAATAGAGGAATTTATGGAAAGCTAGAAGGACCAAAGCATAAAGTAAATACCTATTCAAGGATTAATTCAAGAGTATGGTGACGGCATGCCAACCATAGTAAGTCTTGCCCAATCTTATCTTCCAAAAGAGTACAAGTTCCATTCAAATGGCCAGTATTTACGGAGGTTGTGTTAAAAGACATACCTATAACCTGGTGAACAAGATCCCATTGCTGTAGTATTTTGTAAAAATTGCTTCGGCTGCATTTTTTCCGGTTCCAAATGGCAACTTTGGAACTCCAAGGAGTTTTTCTTCTCCATCTCCAGACACAATAACTGGTAAATGGTCAACAATTTCTATACCCACAATATCAGGTAATATTTTGCTATCCCGGTGAATAATAATAGGGTATTATTTCGGAGAGTAATTTTTTGCAACCACATCAACAAATTCACTCCTGGCCTTTTTTCTCACTTTATGAACAGTAGAACGGGATATTGAGAGTGAAGATGTGTCTTCTCCAAGGGAAGCTTCTATAGGTACCATTATTCTAACTGCTTTAAGATCGGAAACTTTATTTCTATCTAAAGCGCTTGTAACACGCTGGGTAAACAACTTTTTCTGTAAGGCTACATTCTGTTCTTGAGAGTCTGTTTCATGTTTTATTTTAGCAAAGTACAGGACAAATTCTTCCTCACCCTCACTGTTAGAAGAACTTTTGTCTGGTGATGATAACGGTGTTTGCTGCTGATAATATTTTTGAAGTTGAAGAAGCAGCATAGTCATCAGCAGAGGCTCTTTCTTTTCTTGCTTGTACTTCCCTTTGACGCTCTGAAACTCTTCATTCTAGCCAGTTTCTTATCCAATGTTGTCATTATCATATTTCTTTCACTGCGCTGATGTATCAGGAATTTTCTGTTGTCAAGTTTAATCATTGTCCTATCGTTAGCATGAGCAATATCAAAGAGTTCATGCATTTTTTCTCTCAAATTTGCTCTCACGTTCTCTTTGTGCCTCTGATGGGCGACTCCTGTTCATTTTCAATACAGCCATTCTGAATGAATTTTCTCTAATTTATCAATTGCATGTTTAACGACTCTTGCTGGTATTGCAGCTTTAGACCATACTACTATAAGTTCATCAATTGCCCAATGACTTGCATTGCGTACAGATTTAACATCGTTTAAATGATGGTGAAATCTTAAAAGCACTTCTTTTGTTGTTGCAAGTTTATTAAACCTATTAATTGGCTCACGATCTCTGACACCAAGTAGGAAAATATCGTCAGACTGTCTAGTTTTTGCCATTGTTAAATGTTAGTTAAATATTATTAATTAATTGTTTTAGAAATATATCTTTTCGAACAACATCAACAAACAATTCAAAAACAGTTGAGTTTTTATTTTAGAACAAAGAAAAATGTAAACAAAACATTGATCACAGTTACAGTGTAACAAGTGTTAGTCTTTTTTAATTAATATTTTAAATCTTTTTAAACTGTATAATTTATTTTTAATCTATATATTTCGTTGTTCAAGAGCAGTTTTGTTTTAATTTAGAATAAGCAGAACGTATCCTCACAGTTATAGTTAAATCACATGACATAATGCTACAGTTTATAATGACATGTTGATATAGGAATATTTATTAAATCTTTTAAAACTATTTATTTACCTTTCTTTTTCATATTTGGCAACACTTTTCCCAATATCTTATTAACTACCAGATTTTCTTGAAAACGGGGTTTTTTTATTGTCGTGAGCACCCCCTTCCAGTGTCAGTATAAAGCTGTAATTTTAGCAAAAGTATTTTATAGTCAAGTCTAACAAAATTAGAGGGTGCCTAGTCCAACAACTGAAACTTTTTTTGGACCATCCTACTGTACATATCTTCCCGAGATACATCAAAAGACGTCAGACATGCATTTCCAGCCCGTGTTGTCATTATTTATCTTAACAATAGGCTTTTAACGACAGACGAGGAAATATAATTACAGTTTTATTTTTTCCTTTTTGTAATAGACCCTTGGTAATGAAATTTTCTGTTTGCTTTTCACTTCATAGATTCAAAAACAGCACGTCAAGCGCTTCAGAAAGTTTACAAAAATCAATATTTTATAGAGTGACAGAAACATCGCTTTATTTATTAATGAAAGCAATTTCCTTTTATTAGAAAAGCAATTGTTAAATGGCAATAGACGAGTCCCATCCCGGAGTAACTCATTTCTATGGAAATATCGGTGGCCTTTAAAAGAAGTTTGTACGAATAGGTGGATATTTTTTCTGCTGTGAATTAAGAAAATCGAAAGCATTTGTAAGTATATACAAGAAGGAGTTTAAATTTCAGTTGTGGAATACGTCCTTGCTAATTTTAGGCTAATTATCATAGCATTTATGAAGACATCTATAAAACAAGCTGTAATGAAAATGATAAATTACGTCAAAAAGAGAACTGAGAAATCAAATATACTTCTGAAATCTCTGCATGTTTTAGGAGTTCCAGGAATGAATAAACTTAATCAGGCAAGGATATGCAATATATTCCACGTGGCCTCGATCTTTTTCATGCATATATATACTTTGTACAGTTTAACACTATATGCAGAAGAATTGAAAAATTGCAAACTCTTCAACTGCTTAAAACACGTCATATCGTTAATCATCTGGGATTTATCAAACCTTGCTAGCTGGTATTCCATATTTATCCGAAAGCATCACATCAAAAACTTAATCAAGGCTTTCGACACTATAGAAAAAAGTCACTACTCGAATATTTTCCGCCACAGATTTTTAATTAGTGGAGCTGTAAAATTATTTCTGCTGTTTTGCCTTGCTCTCTTTGGGTCCATTTTTATCCAGTTATTACTAGACACAGAAGAAACAGCCGGATGGTTTCAAAATTTGACACTCAAATCTAATATAACAGCAAGTTTTCCGGGAGAATTAATGTTCGTTTTCACTTACATAGTGGCCACGAGGACTTTTAGATCAGTCACCCCACTGCTTCTCACTTTGTTCTACATTCAATGGTGCTTGATTCTGAGCAAACTTATTCACGAAATCACGTCAAAACTCTGCAACTCTGACTGCACTTCCAATAAATTATGCATGGTGAAGCGTTACGTCCGCGAATACTCTGCCTTGCATGAATTAGCATGCCTGATAGAATCAGCATTGTCTTTACAAATATTCTGGATAATGGCATCTCATTTCACCGTAGTTTTTTCCATATTATCAAAGATCCTCGGGTTTTATGGCTACTCTGATCCTGCTTATAATTTGGAGAATTCTGCTTTTACTGCTTTCCAGGGCCCATCTTTCTTCGTCATAATATTTTTTGCATCTAAAGTGAACAGCGCAGATGAAAAACTGAGGAGAGGAGCGAAAAGCGTCGCTTTTCAGTTGAGCCTTAAGAGGGAACATAAAGAATGTAGTGAATTGCTCGACAGATTCATCCAGTCCAAGGAACGCATAGTCCTGACAGCTTGGGGAGTCTTTCATTTCACGAGAAGTTTTCTTTTTACTTCTGCTGGAGTTTTGATATCTTACAACTTACTCATTCTACAACTAAATGCACAAAATGAGAAGCATGCTGAATTTTAACGCTTTTCTTTCCATGCATTGTTTCTGATAGAAGTAGAAAAAACAAGTTATATGCAAGCACTCGACATATATTGGAAATCAAAAAGCATCCCTGGTATCTTGACATTAATTTAACCTCTGTGTACCCTCGCATTTTGAAACAAAGGTAACCCCCGTATAAATAATAGAAAAACAACAATTTTCATTAAGGATTTTTTTGCTTCTTCGTTTTTTCAAAGGGAAATGTTTTTTATATCTTAGTTGATTGGACAGAATTCAGGCCACAAAGGGTAAACTTTTGATTTATAATCTTACCCTAGACAGAAAATTTTGTCCATTTTAGAACTTCTATGGCGAGTGGGCTTTGAAAAAGTTCGTCATTCGGGTTCTCATCCATTCCTTCCATTTTGACTATTTTTCTTTTACTTTCTAAATTTTATTTTATGTGTTTAAATTATTAATTATCTTAATTATTAGAAAAAAATTTTGGATGTTGTTTTAATTCTATTGTGGTTTGTTGGTTAATTGTTGTAATATTTTGTTGATGCAATCACTAGATGCTGCTGCGTTGAGCGCGCAAAAAAGTGTATTGTTATCGTTATTGTTTAATTCTTCTGTTTCTTATTTATACTTTTTCTTTTTTTTAAACTTTTTTAATTTTTTTGTTTTGTTTTCTATTATTTGTATCTGCATTTTATTAGAAATAGCTGCATATGCGCCATTCTATATAATACGAAGAGTTTTAATCAATTTTGACTGATTAATTTAATTAATTTAAATTTAATATCTTTGTTAAATTTTATTAATTGTAATTGTAACCCCCGTATAAGACAGTTGTTAAGTTCCCAAAAAACGTCATGTTTCTCAAATCCTTATTATGCGAAACATACACCTAGTATAAAAAAAAGTAATTGATTAAGATCCAAAATTTGAAAAAGAGAAAGAAACATACTATTTATGTTATTGATATTAAACGAAGTATCTAATGAAAGAAATTTTCTTTAAAAGTGTGGCATATATCTATCTGTATTGAATCGTTTTATGTTCAATAATACTGAGCATTAATCTATGACATTCTCTGCTTGATAAAATATCTGCATTCTCTAAACTTTATTCAGCATTATTTTGGTTCCTATCCTATGCTTTTTGGAAGAAAATCTATTAGTTTAGATTTTTTTGCTTTTAGTTATCGTGTAGCTAAATTTAATTTTGTTCTAGGGTGCTTGTGAAATTCTCTATTAATATTCGCACTTCTTTCAATGAAAAATTCAACATCTAAGAAATATAGTATCAACAGTTCGGTTAAGACTAACCCTTTCTTTAAACTTCTGAGAATGAAACTATTTCTACTATGGTTCTCAAAAATAATGTTGGCGTATTCCTGTTGTCATTTCTATTTCTTAATTTGTTTCATCATTTTTTTTAACCATTAATTTTTGAATATCTACAACAGTCAAAACTCTCCCGCTTCCTAGAGTGATTCTTATTATTAGGTACGTGCAGCATGTTTTCCACCGGCTAGATTAGACTTTCTTTTTTAATTGAATCTTGTTACAATTTACTCAAGAAACTCAATATGGGGACTGTTTTAAATTTCGTGAATAAATTTAAGAGATGCATGCAATTTAAAATTTTAACTTTTCATTATTTGAAATGAGTTATTTTTTTATTTTAGAATTTCTAAATTTTGTTCAGGAATCTCCCTAATTTCAAATGAGAGATTTTTCTTCGTAAAAGCATTTATTGCGCTACTATTTTATAAGGAGCTCCCTAATGTTTCTGGCAGTGTTAGAGTAACACTGATGCTTTGTGGAATGAGGGATTTCCTCAATTCTTGAAAACTGTTAAAGCAAATAAAAGTAACTTGTTGTACGGGGTTTACCTTTTAATTTATATTTTGATCAATAATTCGAAAGTTGTTCATGACGTTTTAGATGAATCGGAATACTTGATGGCAATGGAAAAAAAAACTACGTACCATCCCTATTAGCACAAGATATTGTGCGATATCTCCACGACGTTGTCCGTTATTCTGAATGCCGTACAATATCGTGATGATATCGTAGCAATATCTTGTTTCATTAGGGATTTCTTTTAAATTTATTTTCCTCGACTATCCATACCATTTTTCGAATTTTGAAATAATTTTTGATGTCTTTTGCGCCATATTCTGAATTTGTACATGGGATATTCTAATATTCTTGTAACGTTGTATGCCAACGTGACTATTTATTTTTTTCCCTCAAAACGGGACATCTACTAATTTTTAGGTAAAAGTATGTGTATTCTTGAAAAAGCATATTTTTTCAGTTTTTATTTATTTATGAAAAGAATAGGAATTAACAAGTGAAAATAAATAATTTATGTAATCTTATGAAATAATAAATAATTTATTGTGGAAAAACAAATTTTTGCTTCCTTACTTTTGGTATTGATTTAAAAAAAAATGGAAATCTTGGTAATTAACTTTGCTTAAAGAATCGGGACTTGCTTCCGAATTGCGAAATTTTTGCTTCCTTATTTCTGGTATTGATTTTAAAAAAGAATGAAGTTTTTTAATATTTCTTAAAATTTACTTTGGTAATTAAGGTTGCTTATTTATTTATGAAACGAACACGAACGAACAAGTGAAAATAAAAAAATTATGTAATCTTATGAAATAATAAATAATTTATTGTGGAAAACAAATTTTTGATTCCTTATTTTTGGTATTGATTTAAAAAAAGAATGAAATTCTTGGTAATATTTGTTGACATTTACTTTGGTAATTAACGTTGCTTAAAGAATTGCGACTTGCAGCTGTGTTCTGTCGCTCATCCACAACTTATTCATAAGAGAAAAGTTCCGAGTAGACAGAATATATTCCATAAATATAGGAAAGTTCGCATGATTCAAATGATTAGCGTGAAAGTGTTTGAACAATTCCCAACAACTTTCGTTTGAAACATCCCCAGAGTTTCATTCTATCATTTTTTGCGGTGTAATTTAGCTAGAAATAAATGCGAGCTAGCAGGCCTCTACCGACTTGCATACGTATGGCAAGTCTAGAGCATGCACCGACATCTAGCGTTGCTAGACATTACCGTCGGATTTTTTTTTTCCCGCGTCGTTTTTGAAATAGTTACGTGAGTTGTTTTCTTTCTGAAAACGGAACATACGCGGCGCTATTCACCAAACAGCGTGTTAGTACCGGGATCGAGTAATCCCTAACCGAGCGTTGATTCTTGATCCTGAGAAATTCTTATTCCCCAACAAGAGTTACTCGATCCCTCGGTATCGGAGCCTACGTAGGCCACGCCCCACTCTGTGACGCAGAATGTCAGCTATTCCTGTCCCATCATTTTCAAAGTAGATTCGCATTGGTCGAAATATGTCATATGATTATCAGCTGATTTTAGCGCCGTCCTAATGTTTCTTGTTTTGACTGTTGTCATGTAACTTTTGAATATTTTTATTGCCTAAATAGGATTCTCGAAATAAAAGTTTTATAAAAATGTTATTCTTATCCGTATGTTTTCAGCACATATGGATAAAATTCGATTTTCAGATGTTAGTGTAATTGTATTGAAATGGAGATTTATAGTGACAAACCCATATAAATACTTGTATGTTTCTGTGTTTTGATACATTATTAAGCAAGTAGGTTTTAAATTTTCAGTAGTATGCTGCAATAAAAAAAATTATATTGGTATTTAGATGTACATTAGTTAATATTTGTATCGTAAATAGTTTCCAAATAAATTCAGCTTTAACTAAAGCCTATGTAATAATATTCCTTAAACAAATTGCAAAACTATTTCATCAACAAATATATAGATTGAAAACATTGGAAAGAAGAAACTACAAACTGTTCATGTGTAAACAAAAATCGGACTAACGTTTCTGAAAAATGGAAGAATTTTTATGAACACCAATACCTAATAAAACAAATAATCATGCAATCCATTTATTATTAATAAAATGCTATTGCACTAGAATATCTAAAGAGACAAAAAGGTAAGAATATCTAAAAAGACAAAGAATGATAGAAGCAATTTAATTGGTGTGCGTAAGTGCAGCATCATCCAGGAAAAATTGCTAAGTATAAAATAAACACAAATATTAAAAAAAGGGGAATAAAAAGGTAGAAAGGTAAAAAATAATAGTAGACAACGACAAGAAGTAAGAATCTGGTGAATGACTTCATCAGAGGCCAGACATTCACCAGATTCTTATTTCTTGTCGTTGTCTACTATTATTTTTTACCCTTCCACCTTTTTATTCCCCTTTTTTTAATATTTGTATTTATTCTATTGCACTAGAGATATTTTTTGTAAGAACTTCCTTCTCTCTTTATTTTTAAAATATTAACACAAGTATTTTATTACATTTACATATTTAAAACTTGTTACTTGTTGTAAACATTGAATTTAGCAAATTTTGATTTTCAACTGAATGAATTACTGGCTAGTAACTGTTCAGAACATAAACATAATAGTCTTGACAAATCCAAATAAGAGCAATGTAATAAATTATTGATATTATTTGTAAGCATTTTAGAATTAATATTATCTTTACATGAAGTGCATGCTTAATTGATGGATTTCAGATATTTTAAACTGTCCAAATAATCAGATAGATTGTAATTGTTTTAAACATTTCTATCATAATTAAAATGCAGATTTGCTTCTCTCGATATCCTCATTATTTGAGAGCGAAATGAGGTATTCATTTTTTGATAAGTTGGCATTAATATTCTACTAGTACCTGCATAATATCTGCTGTGTTTCATAGCAAATAAAATGCTATGAAATGCAGCATGCTTAAAGTTTATGTACATTTTACAACTCATTACTTTATGAATTCATTAAACAAAATTTAAAAAGAAGTTAACAAACATTACAACAATTGTTAAAATATAGCAATTTTCTTGGTTTTGCCAACAAAGTGTTAGAATATTTTTTGTTTTGTGTACTTTAACAAGCAGCACATTAGAGGACTACATTTAAAACATAAGGGGAAGGAAACTCAGAATAAAATGTTGCTACAAATAAAATGACTTTTATGTTAATAAGTTATTTTGACTTAACAAAAAAATTATATCAATAATTTAAAACTATTTCAAGGATTCTTTTCCTGCCAGTTTTCCAACAACAGTCTTTTTATTTTCGTTCAAGTAAAAACATCTAATTTCATATAGATTTGTATAAATAAAGAAAAAGAAGTCATCTTTTAAATTTTTTCAAACAAATATGTGAATTTATTTTCTGATTTTCAATTAAAATTCATGGTTACTTAACATCACAGATAAGAATATTACATCCAAAGGGACAATGGTTTATTATGGTCTTATTGCATAGAATTATTTAAAATTTTATATTATTTTGGGCCCAAAAAATGATGTTTGTAATTCAGTTATTTTGACAAGTTTACCAAAACAAGTTGGCAAAAAAAAGCTTCTACCAGTCAAGTAAATACATTAACACAATTTACAATAATTTATAATTCTGAATAAGATTTATGAGTCCTATTGCCTATCAAAATGACTTTCAATAACTGATTGATGATTCACATGTATGCAGCATTGGTGAATGAAATATATAAAATAAGCTGCAGAGATCAAAAGAAATTTTAAATCTTTAAATGATGTAAAAGATAAATGTCAAAGCAAATTAATATGAATTGATTTCTCTGTATCATTCAACTATATACAGAGTTATATATAAATTTATAAAACTCTTTATTATGCATGCAAAAATTTCTTTATAAAAATTTCTAACTTCACTTATTATAAACACCAATGTTAGGCAACTTTTTCCAATGAAATAAATACTCGAAAAATTCTATAAGGAAACAATAAAAGGAATAACTTTGCAGTATATTTAATAAATAAAGATAACTATATAAGCTTACAAACATACCACCGAACAAAACTTTTGGTAAACACAAAGGCAGTTTTCTGGATGCAGAACAGAGTATTAAATACTACATAAGACAGCTATTATTCTGATATTTTTTGACACAACTCAAAAACACATCTCTACATTGATAACTATTAACCAGGATATGTTTTTAAAATATTACATCCTGAAAAATCATGGTCATGGTGTTATTGCATAGAATTGCAATGAAACTTTATATTATTTTGGGACAACTTGTGTCTGAATATTTGAATCAAAATGCAAAAACAATGTTTATAGTTCAGATATTTTTACAAGTTTACCAAAACAAGTTGACAAAAAAAACTTATACCAGCCAAATAAGTATATTAACACAATTAACAATATACTTCTACTTCATTTATAATTTTGAATAACAGTTTAAGAGTCTTATTCCATATATCAAAATGCTTTTCTGCAACTGTTAAATGGTTCACATGAATGCAGTGTTGATGAATGACTTATAGGAAATATCAACATAAGATACAGAGACTGAAAGACATTTAAAATCTTTAATACTGTAAAGATTTGTTAAAGCAAAGTAAGCTGAACTAATATTTCTGTAAAACACAACTATATACAGAAGAATACATTAATTTATAAAAATGTTTATTATGCATTCAAATTTCTTTATGGAAACATAACTTCACATATTTAGAAACAAGAATGCTAAGCAATTTTTTTTCCACCGAAATAACTACTATAAATTTTAACTAAATCCTATAACGAACAATATTAGACAACTCTGCAGCATATTTAATAAATAATGGTAAATATATAAATTTAGAAACATGCACAAAACAAAGCTTTATTACAAAGACAATTTTCCTGATTTGTAACCAAGTATATAAAATACTGCCGTATGCATATCAAAAGTATTAAAAACTTATTATCATACACAGGGTATTTTGGCAAATTCATAAAAAGTTTCCATTCCACAAAAGAAATAATTTATACAGTTTCCAAGATGTAAGAATTATGAGTATTTTAAAGTTAGCTGACCAATAAGAGATTTGCATCTTTTGGAATAGAAATCATATAGCTCATAAAACAAGAAAATAAACAATTCAGCAAATTTAATAAGTTAGAAAGAGGTAGTTCTTAATAATAGAAGAGTTTATATCAATGCATAGGCTGAAAGTTTTTTATACTGCTGTAAATTTTTACAATGATTCCATAATATAATTTTGAATTAGATTTTAAGAGTCCTACAGCATATCAAAATATTTTTCTGCACGTCTTTAATGGTTAACATACATCAAATAGCTTCTTAATACCCAGAATGTAAAAACGAAAATACAGTATTGATGAATAAAGTGTACAAATTATCAGTATAAGCTGCATAGATTTACAGAAATTTAAATTCTTTAATACTATAAAAAATATAAAAAAAATCATGTTAAAGCACACTTAATTTCTCTGTAAAATGCAACTATATACCAAAGGATGCATTCAAACCATGTTCTTGAGGAAATTTCCAACTTCACACATTTATAAATAAAAATATGAAGCACATTATTTTTTCCCACTAAAAATAACTACTATATATTCTAACAAAATCCAATAATGAACTATATAATGCATTACTCTATTGTATATTTAATAAATGAGGATCAGTAATATTAACTTGGAAACACACCACAGAACAAAGCTTTATTAAATACAAAGACAATTTTCTGGATGTCTTCCAGAGTTAATGAATACTGTCTCATTGCAGATCAAAAGTGTTCTAAGCAAGAAGTGTTTTGAAGAATAAAAGTGTTATCAAAGAAGGAATGCACCTTGTATTTTCATTAAAAAAATCCTTTTGAAAAATATAATACTCTTTTCCATTGTATAAAACATAATTAAACATAGGGTCCATCATTGTAAAAAATATGGATATTTTAAACTTATCTGACCAATAAAAGATTTGCTTCTTTTAAAATAAAAATCAATATAGAACATAAAACAAAACTGTGCAACACTGAAAATTAAATACATAAGAAAGAGGTCGAGATTAGTGATACAGAGTGGCTAAATAGGATTATATGAGAATGTGTAGGCTGAAATACTTATATACTGCTGTGTATTTTTATAATTATTTAACAATATAATTGGATTTTAAGAGAGTTGCTGCATATTGAAATGTTTTCCTAACTATTTAATAGTTCAGATATATCAAAATAATTTATTAATACTCGGAACACAAAACACAATATTGCAGCATTAATGGACATAGGGGATAAAATTTCAATATAAGCTGTATAACTTGATAAAGAAATCTAAAGTCTTAAATACTGCAAAAACTAATTGCTTAAACACAGTAATATGAACTAATTTCTCTGTAAAACTCAATTTTATAGAAATACTAGCAGTACGCGCAAGGCGATGCCCGTGGAATCGGGACTTCAACAAAATAAAAAAAAATCACCCACAATGACACGAAAAAGTTTTCAAAACATGACAAAAAGCTCCGAAGGTTATGACGTCACCTGACCCTTCATCCAATCAAATTGAAAGCTGCGTTCCGGAAGACTGTCGCTAAAGAAATTTCGCTCGACAAAAATAACTTTCATCTGCCCAGGAATAATTTAATTTTAAAAAAACAGGAAAAGATATTTTAACCGTTCTTGTTCTAAATCAGAGAGAACCGTTCTAGTTATAAGCTGAAAAAAATTGAAAATAATGGTGTTATTAGAAAGTCGGATGCAACAAATTTAAAAACAAAACTAACATTTACATGGTGAAACTGACTATTTTTTAAAAAATTCTCAAAATTCAGTAAATTACGTTAGAAATTCAAAACTAACTTCATTAGAACGGAAATCGCGTGCTCTTTCCGATGGTCTATCTATTTTTGTCGTACAATTATTCGAAACCATTCTATTGAGAAATTAGTGCGAAAAATCAACCAAAACAACACAAAACATTAAATAAAAAATTTCTAGATTAAAATTTAAAATTTCGGCTTCGAGGTGCATTCAGTCACCATTACGACTACCTGTGTACCAAATTTCATGGCTGTAAGTGCGATAGATTCGTCTGGACATCGCAGACAAACACACACACGCACGCACACAAACATTGCCTTTTATAAGTATAGAAATGCATTAACTTATGAAACTGTTAATTACACAATCAAATATAAATATTTTCCTTATGGAAAATTTAATTTTTCTTTTTCCACTGAAGTAAGTGTTATATAATCTAAATCCCACAATGCAAAACATGAATAACTCTATAGCTAATGTAATAAATAAATACAACTTTTTTTTCTCATCAAATAAGACAGAAACCCAGCTTGCAAAATAAATAAAATTATGCATTTAAATTTATCAGAACAATAAGAGATTTATATTCTTAGTAGTAAAAATCATATAGGATAAATTTAATAAACAAGGATTGATAGCATACACTTGGAAACACAGTGCAGAAAAAAGCTTCATTAAAAATAAAGTCAATTTTCTGAATGCGTCACCGGGCACAGTGAAAAGATTCATTTTATTTATGGTAAATATGTGTAATTAAATCTACCTGAACAATAAACAGCTTGCATTCATTGGAGTATGCAGTAAATAACCTAAAATTAATTGCCCATCTTTCTTTAACACATCAGTTCATTACTCATGAAATAATTATGTGTCAGCCATGATCGTTGCTAATAATTGTACACTGAAAGTATAAAAATTAGCTTGTATTGTTGAAACCGACAAATATTAGATAATCCTCTCGAAATCGAGATTTTCTCTTCCAGGATAAAAAACATGAAATATATTTAAAAGCATACTTATTGAAAAGGAAGAGCCAAAAAATAGTAGTGAAAAGGAGTTTTCTCCACTTTACATACAAAAAACTACACTGTTAGTCATGCTAAACACCAAAATATTCTTCCAGATTGATTTTTCTCCAAAAATACTACTTTTACAAGCCATGCAAAAATCCAAAACATCGAGCCAGAACAATTTTTCATTCTACTGCACATGCACACAATGATTCTATAATATAATTTTCAATTAGATTTTAAGAGTCTTACAGCATATCAAAATATTTTTCTGCAAGTCTTTAATGGTTCACATACATAACAATAGTTTATGAATACCCAGACTGTTAAAATGAAAATACAGCATTGATTAATAAAGTGTATAAAATATTGATATAAGCTGCATAGATTGACAGAAATTTTAGTTATTTAATACTGTAAAAAATGATAAAGCACTCTAGTTTCTTTGTAAAATGCAACTATATACCAAAGAATGAATGAATTTATACTGTTTAATATGCATTCAAACAATATTTTTAAGGAAATTTCCAACTTCACACATTCATAAATAAAAATATGATGCACTTTATTTTAACCATTAAAAATAATTACTATTCTAACAAAATCCTATAATGAACTATATAATGAATAACTCTGCAGTACATTTAATAAATGAGGATCAATATATTAGCTTGGAAACATACCACAGAACAAAGCTTTATTAAACACAAAGACAATTTTCTGGATGCCTTTCCGAGTATCCTGCCTCAATACATATCAAAAGTGTTATATTATTTACAAAGAAGGAATACACCTAGAAATTTCAAGAAAACAATCGTTTGCAAAATATAAGGCTTTTATATTATGTATAAGACACAATTTAAGATACTGTCCATCATGTAAAAAACATGGATATTTTAAATTTATCTAACCAATAAGAGAGTTACTTCTTTTAAAATAAAAATCAACATAGGTCATAAAATAACTAAATAGTACAACACAGCAAATTTAATGAGTAAGGAAGAGGTATTTATTAGTTATATAGAGTGGCCAAGATGGAATAATGTTAGAGAAGGCAATTTTGATAGCAAAGTTTGATAACATAATATAAAACATCTTCTCATCAATTAAGACATAACTAAACACAGCTTTAAAACATAAAAATATGAGCATTTTAAATTTATCTGAACAATCAAAGATTTGCATTCTTGTAGTAAAAATCTTATAGGAAATAAAACATTATTCATTACAATACATATAATAGACAGGGATCAATATTTTAAACTTGGAAACACACTGCAGAAAAAGCTTCATTAAATATAAAGTCAATTTTCTGAATGCATCACCAGGTACAGTAAAGAGGGGAGTTTAGGGAATGTCTGGATGATTTCTTTTAGTTAATATGTGTATTTAATTTACCTGAAAAATAAGCAGTTTGCATTCTAAAAATGACAGCAATCCAGGATAGATATTAATAACATGAAATACATCTTGAAACAAAATTTAGTGGCAAGAAGTTATTATTCTTCACTCACTTATTAGTTAGGCTAAACACCAAAATATTCCTCAGATTGATTTTTCTCCAAAAAAAAAAGACTCTTACAAGCTATGCAAATATCCAAAACATTGAGCCAGAACGATTTTTCACTCTACTGACACATGCGCACAAACGCAGATTGTACTCGATTCCACGATAACTCGCCAATTTTCTGGGATTGAAAAACGGGGAAAAAGGCGCCCGACAATCCGCTCTTTTGGCATGGAGAATAAGAAACCCCAGTGCTGACACCGGTGTCAGTGTCAACACGCGTTGGTGAATAGCGCCGTTAGTGCTTGGGGACAAAGAGACATGCTACCTAAATGCGGGACGGTCCTGTTCAAGCTGGGACTTGCGGTCACATTATTGTATGCGGACATATGTAAACAATTCATATTTTTGGTTAAATATATTAAATAAGGGGTATAGTTGAGACGATTTAATAATTAAATTTGAATTTTATATTTATAGAAACAATAAAATTACTTTCCAGATGGAATAATTGGCTTGTTCCATTCTTGATTTTCATTTTCTTCTGTTAAAAATGAATAAAGAAAGTTATCCATGTGTATATTATATTATATTTTTTTCGAAATAAACAGTTCTGTTCATCTCACACAGAAACGGAGTTTTCATATTATGAGAAAGAAATTGTTATTATCATTTTCGGTCACTTTTTCATCTTTTTTCATTTCAATTTCACCTTAAATCACCTTGTTTCCTGTCTCTTATATATAAGTCAGCCGAAGAAAATTAATTTCTCCATTATTGCATTGCTACGAAATTTTAATAGCCCTTACCTTCTGGAAAGTTCCAGGTCTTTCTAAAAACATTTTTAAACGAAAAACTAAAGGCAAATATCTGTAAAGAGCGAGGAAGGAAGGGTTTTTTCAGTTCTTGTGCTAATAATTTGCATTTATATGAGATAAAGAAACAAGGCACGAAAGAATTCTATGGCCTCACTCCCCATCTTCAAGAATGAGAAGTGAGGAAAGAAAAAAAAACTCGAAAAATTAAGAAAGGATAATTCTGAAGGAAGCCAGTTATCGATCTCATACTAAGCCGGGGGAGAATTCTCCCCTCTACTTCCTCGTATACTAGCACAATATGGCGCGTTTTCGGTTTAACATCTCAGTGTAGAGAAGAAAATAGAGAATGCATTTTAAAGATTGGGTCTTAAATTTGATACGGATCTTTAATTTTGGCGTCAAGACTACAAATCAAATTTGGTTTGTTCACCATTCAAATTGATAAAACATACAATTTTGGTGTAAAGAGCGCATATCAATTTCAACCATCTAGTTCGTTGCGCTTTTGAAACATCGTGTTTGCAGACAGATAGAATTAGAAATAATTTTTTTAGACTCAGGGAGATCTGAATCTTGAAGCTTCATCGAAATCTGGAGGCCAAATTTTCTCACGATTACAATACTTTCTCTTTATATATATAAAACAAATAAGAACCAATCATAATAGAATTAATTGTAAAAGCAATATAATCAACATAGACATTCATAATACAAAATGTCAAGAAAAAAATATGCGGGAAGAAAATACCGAGAGTTCTTATAGAGAGAAAATACACAAAAGGGGGATATATATATATAAAAGGGGAAGATAATATAAAATAATATAAAACACAAACGCAACGAATGCGCAATAATGCTGCAATTCAAGAAGATTTGTGGAAAATATATCAATGTCATGAAAATCAATCAATATTGAAATTAAATGGAAAGACTGTAGTTTATCGGTAAAAGCGTATAGATGCTCATCAGGGTAAGTAAAATCTATACGAACCGCTAAAAAAATTAGAGAAATCATAATGTTTTCTTCGAAAAGTGCTAGCATAAAGTTAAAAACACTGTCCTTTACCCCGAACATTATGATAGACCAAGAATTCGAATGAAATACCAAATATTAGAAATAATTTTACAAACCTAATACTGAGCCAACGGAAGACGTGACAAGGGAATGAACCGAACGCGTCATGTAGGGTCCGGATGTTCGCGAAATATCAAGTTACTATCTTTTGCGCAAAACTTCTAAGGTTGGGGGAGTTTCGATTAGGATTAAGATACCAATGGAAACAAAGATGAAAGCGATCTACTTTGAGAAAACGATGAAGATTAAAGATATGATGATAAAAAAGGAAAAGAGTGTATTTAAAAATTAAGGTGGAAACGGTAAGTGTTAAATAATATTTGAATTTGAATTCCATTAATAAACGACTGAAAGATGCGTTTTCGAGGTAATCACATTAGACCTGTGTGGCTTGAGAGACCCTACCACAGTAATAGAACTGCGCCAGCATAGCTTTAATGTGCAATCCTTTACTTACATCTTAAAGCCATTAATTAAAGGTTCGTAGAAGGAGGTAGGAATTTCATTACTATTAAGGTTACTTATAAGGTGCTGAATTTGTTTCTTGATTGAATTTTTATCGCTACATGTTTTGTTAATTCTTATGAGTTGATTAATGATAGTGTTTTTGTAAATTTTAGAAAAGATATTTGAGTTCCAAAAAATATATCTATTGACATTGAATTTAAAGTCGTTTCTTTTGTCATAAATATATATTTTTAAAGTATTTTGGCAATCAATAATTAAGTCCAGAAAAATAACTGGTTCTTGATAGCTATTGGTTTGGATTAATTTAAGTTCATTTGGATACAGTTTATTATTAGTTGTATAGAAATCTTTATGGTTAAAAATAATAAGGTCATCAATGAATCTAAAGGCTGAATTCGAATTAGTAGCGATATTCCGTTCAAAAAAGTGTAGAAATAAATTGGCAAGTAGAGATGAATAACTGGTCCCTTGTGGGATGCCTTTAATTTGTTGAAAGATATTTTCCCCTTTGAAAATAAAGTTATTGTAAATTCAGTAATTTGTATGATGTTTCCAGAATGTTATTGGGATGTTAAGTAAGTTTTTTAGGTCGTAGAAATAATTCATTAAAACTTCTTGTAATTTATCTAATGGGATGCTTGTGAAGAGGTCTTGAAAATCATAGGTTTCTATTGTATCTATTTTATTATTTTTAAGGAATTCGATAACTTTATTATTGTTTTTAATTATCCAGGTAAAATTTTCGTCTTCAATAAACTTAAGGATTATGTTGAGATATTTCGAGAAGATTATTACAGGTTTATTCATGTAGGTGTCCGTACCGCAAGTAATGTATCTAAATTTAATAGGCTGTTTATGGAACTTAGGATAGATGTCAATATACGGAAGGTTGTTATTTACATTGTGGCATCCAATTTTTTTGTTTAAAGCTGAGATTTTTTTCTTAATAGTGATGATATTAGATTTGCACTGTTTATAGGTTTCTGAAGATTTTAGTTCTGTATCTAATAGTTCAAGATAAAATTTCTTGCAGATTATTGCGTAGTTGCCGGCTGCCTTGTCAATAGGGGTTATAATGAAATGTTGTTGCAGAGTTTCGATGCTTTCCTTTATACTTCGGAATTCGTAGGTTTCATTTCTTGAATTGATTTGTCTGTAATTGCTTTTTATGAAGTGTTTAAAGTTGAAATACATATTCCATTTCCATTCGGTGAAAAACTGCACAGGTGTGTCAAATTTATCAGCAACTTTAAGGCAAAAATTATCTAGGTCATTGAGAAATCTTTTTAGAATGTGATTTAACGAAATTTTGGAAATAGGACGAAATTTGGTACCTTTATTCATTATTGACCTTAACTCTTCGTTATCTATAATATTAAGGTTGCCAGTAAGGATGTGTTTATGAAAAGGATCCACAGAATTTTTATATTTTTCTTCAGTGCAATGACATGGAACATTGATTCTATTCGTTTCAATAATTTTACAGAAAGAATTATAATTAAAGACCCTTCTTCCAAATGTTGTGTTATATTTAAGGCATTTGTTTATTTCTATATTTCTTATTGGGAATAAGTTAGAATTTTATTTAAGTGCAGAGTTTAATTTAAATTTATCGAATATTGGATTTTTGAAGTTAATTGTCATATATAAAATGGTTTGATCTGACTTTTTCTTATGAAACTTTGCAATCTTTGCTTTAAATAGATCATTGAGGAGAAGAAGAAAGTGTTGATTATCAGTTTTGTAAGTATGCAGAATATTTTCAAAAATGTGGTATAGTTTATTTTTAATAGAGAATATGAAATTTTTTTACGGGTTTGTAGTTAAAACTTTTATTGAAATCGTTTTCAATTGTTTTTAGTTCTTGACAGAGCGAATAGTTCAGTTCTATTGATAATCTATTATAAGTTTTCTTATTTTTACCGCTACCTCTGCAACCTCTTTTGTTTATGTTATGGCTAGTACCGAAAAGTTGTGAAGCATAACAGTTGTTAAAATTGATCATTTTATTTTGAAATATGTCATTAAGTCCAAATGGGGCAATAGTTTTCAGTTTAAGCATGAAGTTTTCCATTTCTAATCTTGTTTTTTTATCTGGTACAATATCTAGCAATATATGCATTGCCAAACATTATCCATGACAGTAAGAATACTTCCCTGTTAAAGACATTTCTGTTATTTCAACTGTCTTTAAGTACCAAAAGACCCTCAAAAAACAAATCTGTAATTACAATTAATTTTGCAAAAATTTAAATGAAATTGATATTTCACACTGCTATTGTAATGAAGAGGAAAACAAGAATTTTATTGTTAAAGATAGAGGACATGTTATCACTGGTGATCTAAATATATTATCTTCTGACCCTCTTCGTGAAATTATGGAAAGGGGATCTAAGTTTAGATTAAGAAATAGGGTGAGCCTAAAGAGAGTCGTTGGTTCCATTGGTAGAGACTTGGACATATTTATTGCTAAAATAGCTATAAAATATCATTGACCTATGAAGGCTTTGGTGAATGGAAACATCACATTTTAATGGAAACCAAGCACTTAATTAACATCAATAAATTTAAAATCATCAATAGAGGTATTTTCTTTGATACAAATCTTAAAAAGGAGATTGTAAACTTAAAAAATAAATTTATTATCACTACTGTAAACAAAACAGAAAATAATTTTTGTATTATGTGTAAATTCCACTTCAAGGAAATGATGATCAGTGAGTACAATTCAAACATCACATATTAACTTATTAATTGCAGTAAAAAAGAACTAGATGAAAGAATGTTGACTTTAGCCAAAAAAGTTAAAATCAAGACAAATAATTTGACTTATCCTTACATTTTCCCTACTATTAAATTTCACAAAAATCCTTTAAAATTCAGATTTGTTACATGTGGCACAGGCAGTTACAATTTTTAATTTAGAAAATTATTCTTCAATATTCTCAAAATCATTCTCAAAAAATTGAAAAAGAAGAAAATTTTATAATTAGTAGTAACGTTGAAATTCTGAACTTTCTTAAACGTAATAAAATTCATAGCATCAACACTTTTGACTTTCAGAATCTTTTCACCAGCCTCCCACATGAAAAATTAACTGAAATATGCATTAATTTATATGACTTATACCTTAACTCTAATTTCATAAATAAAAATAGATGGTTAGAAATTTGAAATATTAACATCTTTGAAAATTATCTCTTCAATAAAATCAACTACTACAGACAATCGTGTGGTCTTCCGACGGGTACGAGTTTCTCCAGTGCACTGGCGAATGTTTTTCTTCATAAATTCGAGAGAAAATTCATAATAAATAATCTCATTTCTGCCTATCGTTATATTGATGACTTTATTGTATTTTACTTTGACAACCTTGACAATTTAATTAACTGCTATCCGAAAGAACTTAAACTGAATAAAACCAATGATAATAACAATAATTCTAATTATTTAGATGTAGTAATTAAAATTTTAGATTCAGGAATTTCGGTTGGTATCTATGACAAGACGGATGACTTTCATTTTAGAGCCATCTCTCTTTGTCACTATCATACCAATCTCCACATAAAAGTCATTAAAAATACCATCCACTCTCAAATCAAAAGAATCAAAAATATATGCAACAACCATTCTGCTAGTGTCAAGGTCATTGATATTTTAAATATTAATTTAAAGCTAAACGGCTACCCAGTACACTACTTTATTATTAAGAATTAAAGTATTTATTAATTTCTCATCTCAATTTCTCTATTGCACTGGAAGTGGCTTTGGTACTCATTCCACATCTTCTAACATTTTTGATGGCTCACCTGCAAATTTATCTTAATAAAAAAAATCGAATGAGAATAAAATATTGAAAATAAAAATTATAAAAATGCATACAAACATCAAACAAATTTTATAAAAAATCAAAAAGTAAAATAAAAACCCTAAAAGTGCTTTTTAAAAAAATAAAAAAAATTTCAAGTCTATAAGTTAGTGTTTCCCTCACTAGATGGAGATAGCTGCACGCATCTATTTTCCTTGTTTACATTGTAACACAGGCTTGGTACGGCGTCATTTCTTTGTTCCACAAATGTTATAGGAAAGATTTTAAGCCATTCTTCTCAAACCCTGCTTAAAGAACTGTTTTTAATTTCTTCTTTGTGGATAAATGTTTTTCTTTCCAATACATTCCGGAATGGGTTCAGGCCTTAAGAGGATATTAAATTAATCAGACCTTAAAGTCTTTTTCCTCTACAGAAAACCTTTTCCATTTTTGAATCTGCATGGATGTTTGGCCTCTGATGAAATCATCCACCAGATTCTTACTTCTTATCGTTGTCTGCTATTATTTTTAACTCCTCCACAATTTTAATTCCCTTTATTAGTATTTTATTTATTTTGTCTTATAGCGCGTATTTGAATAATAATGGAGAAAAAGTAAATAGGCAAAAACGCCCGAAATTACTACTTAAAATTAAATAAATAAAAACGTAATCGGAATTTTAAATTTACGGCGTTAGCGCCCTCTTGTGCTAATCCATCATTGTGCCAAATTTGGTCCCTGTAAGTCAAACGGACTGGGCTTGCATAAAGAACAAAAAAACCCAAGATACATACTCATAAAAAATTGCTCTTTCATATATATATATATGATATTTTAATTTTTTAACTTTCCTAAATAATCTTACCGACACCTCATTTTAAATACTTCTACTTTCATCATAATAAACGCACTACAACTTTCTTTTCAAGTCACGAGTTTCTAAAGGGGAAATTCCCTCTTCTGGGTACTTAAGCGTTCATTTCTGCCCCTTTTTCACGCCAGCATGTAAGCTTTCAACAACAACGCGCCGCTCGGGCGCAAACTTCTGAATACTGGTCATGGAGCTACATAAAAATTAAATACTTTACCTATGAAGAAATAACGTAATGCCTGAATAAAAGAAGATTTAAGCAAATATTGTCTCATCCATGATCAAAATGGACTGCATTTCACCTTTTTAAAGCCTGATCTTATATATATATATATATATATATATATATATATATATATATATATATATATATATAAGAACGCAATTAAAGCACAATAACGTTTCTTCAGGGGATGAAGTTATTGTGAATTGCTAAAATATAAAAAGTTTGACAATTTCTTGCAAAAAGTTACGCCATAAGGCCTAAATCACCGATTTTCATCCCTAATGCCAAACCAAAAACAGAGAGAGGAGTTTTGATAAACTAAAACCAGAAGAACGATGTGATATAACATTAGAACAAAGTAAGAATAAATTTTATGTACCAGAAGGACGGATGTTGACGTCGCGGCGTTTGTGGAGGGCCACGGTGCAGACCGGCGTTGAAGGGGTGTAAACAGGGTATATATATGTATACCCTGTTATGCATATAACATACAGGGTATATATGTATATGTATACCCTTTTTATACATATATATATGTATAAACCTTTTAGTTACTGAAATTAGTTAGTCAGAAACATTAGTTTCTGAATTACTACATAGGTGGTGCCAGGATTTATAAATTGAAATAGTCCTTAAAACAAGATTGGATCATTAATATTCGTATA
The DNA here is from genome assembly GCA_013235015.1 of Araneus ventricosus. Classification (NCBI taxonomy): domain Eukaryota; kingdom Metazoa; phylum Arthropoda; class Arachnida; order Araneae; family Araneidae; genus Araneus; species Araneus ventricosus. The sequence continues at coordinate 76,036 of BGPR01004286.1, read as the reverse complement.
CTTTATTTTATAAAATTTATATTATTAATTGTATTACATAATTTACAGGTTTTGAGATTTTTAATATAGGTATCATACTAATTCTTTAATATTAAAATAAATAAAATCATTCGGTTAATTTGTGTTGAATCATAATTAGAAATCAAGTTTTGGCAGTCGGTGAAGTGAAGATAAGTGTCGGTTTATATTAAAATGTGGAATACAGGTAAAGGATGGGTAAAAACACTGATTCTATTATTCTTAGTGAATAAGTATGGATATTTTATTGAAGGATGTATTTATTGTTTATAGTGCAATATATTGCTGTATTTCATAGATTTAATTTTAGTACTTTCCATATAATGATGATATCTTGTTAGTGCATGATTTTTCATTCTAAATTCTTTCATTTTAGGGTAAATTACCCTGTCTGTTTTCTCAATAACTTTAGTAACAGGAATGGTTTGTATAGCAAAATTGATTTAACCTGGCTAATCTTGTCCACAGCCAAGCAACTAATTTAATTGTTGAAAACTCCATATACTTGGATCGCTTTTTTCCAATAGTTTTGATAGCAACAGAGTCCATTTACGTATTAACATCTTAACGTTTAAACTTACCTTTTGCTCTTAGTATCTATAGTACATATTTCCAATTTTTTAAATTTTATTTTAGATTTGGTTATTTTGTTTAATTAATGAATTTTTAGTTTATGAATTTCATTTTGATATGTCTTGTTTACTTTGTTTTTGTATGTTCATAATATATATCAAGTTATAATTTTGTTTATATTAAGATACCAAACATATATATATATATATATATATATCCCTTCCTGACAAGCGGCTCGCCATGATATTTTTCAATTTATTAATTTTTTGTCCTTTGTTTCTTGTATGTTTTTGAATTTTTGTCTTTTGTTTCTTGTTTGTTTTGATATATATATATATATATATATATATATATATCCTTGCCGCTAAACTTTTCCCCTAAAACACTTACGTAATATATTAAAAATAGCCAATATTCCCTTCACTTTGATCACGTGTTATATTGTTATTCCCTTATCTGAGAGAATCGGGGATTTTCTGTACACTTTTACTTAAAAAGTTACTTTTTCTAAGATGTTGGTGTGTCCGCCACTCTCCAGAATATTTTTATAATAAAGCAAATTGGTTAACAACTCGGCTGTTTTATGACTGCAACGACGAATACATTATATATAAATATACATCTTTCTAACTCCAAAATTGCACAACAGTCCTCTTAAATTTAGAAGTGTTACCAATGGATGCAATACTTATCTTACAAAATCTGGCAAACTCTTACAAAAATACATACAGACAATCATAGAGAATTTGAATATGCAAAGAACTACAATTATAGTCAATGAGAGCGTAGAGATTGTAAATGTAATCAAAGATGTAGGTATATCCAGTGTACAAACATTTGACTTCCGGGATTCATTTAATAGTCTGGATATTGAAGATTTGATTAATACCCTAGTAAATATACATAAAGATTTTGGTCTTAAAAAAGATATTAGCATTAATAAATATAAAATTCTTATTAATCTTGTACTAAAAGAAAATTGTATTAATTTTGATAATAAGGTTTACCATCAAATTAAAGGATTACCTCAAGGAGGTCCAGCTAGCAATAGTTTAGCAAATATGTAACTACAATACTGTTAGAAAGATTTAATTAATAATAGCTCTAGTAAATTATTTCGTTATACAGATGATTTAATATTTTTTAATAAAGAAATAGACCAAAAGACACAAATTAACCCCATTCTTACAATTTAAAACAAATAAATACTAATGACAATGAATTAGCCGCAGAAATTTTTTAAATTAATTTTTTTCTGGGCAGTTGAGAGTTATTTTTATGGAGAGCTTCTTCGGAACGCAGATGGCTATGTGATTGGTTGAAGGGGAGGTGACGTCATAACCTTGAATTGAATGACTGATTATTATAATCTTTGAAGCTAATCTCTGTTCTTGCGTCCTTTTCATAATGAAGGAAGCGGAGGAGCTTTGCAATTTAATGAAAGGATGTATTTGCATGAAACCGGATCTTGATACGCGCTATCTTAAGCGAGAGCAAATCCGGTGGAAGTAACAAAATGAATACATTTTGTTAATAACTCTATTTAAATTACTCTCTCTAATTAACTCTAAATCATTTATCGGTATTCACTTCGTTGAAGCTTCAACTGCAACATGTGGATCATTCTTCTGTCTCTTTTTGGATTTGCTAAAGGTAATTTTTTTTATCAATGTTGTGTATAATTATGAATGTATATTTATGCTTACATATTTTTTACAACTAGTGGAATACACTCGTTCAAAACGTTCAAACTTTGAGACAGTGACTGAGTTTCTGACAATTGCATAATGGCTTGATTAATAATGAACCGATGAAATTATTCTATAATTGCATTAATCTGAAAATATATTTAACAGAAACGAACAGTAAACAACAGTAACAATAATGAAATATCTTGTCTTAGTAGAAGATCAGATTCGTCATATTTTCCAAACAGATTGATATTATCTTCTTTAATAAAAAAATTGTAGGTTAACCCTCTCAACCGAGCGAGGCGGTCCTGGGCGGTTTAAGAATTTCCCCTTAACAGCGAGGAAGGTCGGTATGAGGCGGTTGCCTTCTTTTGAGGGGAGGTAAGGTTCTGAGATTGCTTCGGAGATAAGCGCGGTAGAGGGTCGAATTATCCTTGTCAACCACAGCCCATTTCCTTGCGCCTTACGGAAAGGTTATAGCAGGGTATGAGGTGGTGGATTAAATTACCACTCAGGTTCGGAGAGTCTAATTCGTGTCACATCCTCCCCAAAAGATCCGGTTTTAAAGGGACTAAAAGAAAAAAAATTCACCTCGGGATTAAAGAGAAAATGTTAATTCAATCTTATTAATTAGAAAAAACTTCAAATAACTGAAACTTTATAGCAAAATAAGTCAGAATTGGGACATTTTCATATAACTTTAAATTATATATTGTTCAAAATTATTCGAACGCTCAATTCTTACAACGAAACAGTAACATAACAATTTTAAAAAAATACGATATAGGTGTTTAAAGTTTGTATGAGCCTTCTTAAGTCTCAATCACTGCTTTCAGTCTTTAATTCGGGCTATCAACCAGTTTCTACGTTATCTCCTGTTTGATAGTGCACCATTCAATTTAGATTGTCTCAAAAAATTGATTTTTATTTCTTCTCTTTCCAAAAGGGAATTTCTGATCCAAAACTGACCATAAATAAAAAATGGTATTAAGGTTTTGTCTTTGTGGTGGCCACTCCTGTCCTAAATCTTGTTTTTTGAGGAATAATCTTTGGAAATCTTTCACTTGTGATTTAAGTCATTATCTCGTTGAAAAATATATCGTCGACCCACGCTCACATTTCTGATAGATTTCTTCTTATTTTGGGACAAGATATCAACGAGCATATTTAAAGTCATTTCACCGTTGACCATCACAATTTCACCAACACCCTTAGAGGGAAACAAATCTATACCATCATATTTCCGCCTCAGTGTTTTACTCTGTGTAAGATATTCATTATTTTAAGAGCCTCATCCGATCGTCTGTAGCGGATTCGGATCAAAAGATTCGGACCTCGACTCTGACCACCATGCTGCCGATATTTGTCGTGCCTGGCTCGTCGTAATTGTGAACCAGCTTGTGGCAACTAGTGGATTTACCGCCAGAGGTGTATATGAAACAGGCGCCTCAATCCCATAATACCACCTTACGCAAGTCGAATCTGATTGGTTTGTCAGCTCACATGACCTTTTGATTGCGCAAGCGCACGCGATGCCTTCGGCATCTGAAGTGGGTACCGGGCAAATTGTTTAACTTTAAAAAACATCAGCGGCTTCGCTTTCAGCAAAGTGGGAACCTCGTAGCTTCGCTTTTCCATTGAAAACGTAAAGCGTCATAAGCTTGTAATTGAAAAAACCGCGCACATTCAAAATCAAAAAAGTTACTGGAATATTGGCGAGAAATCCATGTGACCGATGACATGATCCAATTAGCCAATCAGATTCGACTTGCGTAAAAGTGGTATCATGAGATTGAACCGCTTTGTATATGAAGACGTTCAACCGAGAACTCTATTTCTTTTGCTTTCCAGGTTGTTTACACCCGTTCCTCCGGTGACTGATGTTTTCTTCACCTGTGTGTTAGAGTCTATGGGCTTACCTCTAACATCTTTAATCGTCATGACATACCGTTTCTAATATTGTTGCTTGTATTAAATAAATTGTTTTAATTATCTAGCAGCGCCTTCTGATGTGTGCAACATACTCCCCACATGCGCCACAGTGGTGACCCGTTTGAAACAAGCCTAGCTAGCTGCTGAGATGCATATATCACTGGTAAAAGACTACTTCCTTTTTATGAGGGTAAGCACAATTCAATTGCTGTACTCCTTGCTTGCATGTGACTCTTCTGAGGTTTAGTTTAATTTCAACTTTTCAGTATTTTAAGGACTGTTTTTGATTTTGCTAGCATATTGGTGCTTAATAGTGGAGTTTTGTGGACACACTTAAGGTGTTGAAGAAAGAATCTTTCACACGGTATCGCACATGCAATATTTTAGACAGTTTGTGCATAAGTAGTATTACGGCGAAATGTAGGAAAAAGGTGAGGGTAAATCGGGAACCGCTGATGGTGATTCTGGGAGTTTGAAGCCACCTCAGGATGGTAATTTTTTTAGTTGCAGTTGAGTAGCAGTCGGGGTTCCTGCATTCTGGGCGAATAGTGTGAAATTGTATTTCGCGGAAATTGAGGCTAATTTAAGGATTGCTGGAATAGTGAGCGAACAAACTAAATTTGACACTTGAGTTGTAGCACTTGATCCGCAAGCCTTGACACATATCAGCGACTTACTGTATACCGCGCTTAAAAACAGACTTTTATCGGAATTTGAGGTTTCACAAAACAAGAACAAACTTAAAACATTACTTAAAGACATGGGTTTGGGAGATAGAAAGCCGTCCTTATTACTGCGTCAAATACAAGAGTTAAGCGAAGGATTGGTAGACAATGCATTTTTGAAAAACCCCTATGGCTTAATAGACTTCCGATAAATATTCGGACAATTTTGAGCGTTAGCCCGGAATCTTTATCTAAATTGGCCGAAATGGCAGATCGTATGCAGGAACATAACTTTGGGGAAGTTGCATCCGTAAAAGCAAGTAAACCGGAATATTGTACTTCAGAGTTGTGGGAAATGAAATTACAAATTTCGGAGCTTTCAAAACAAGTCGAAACGTTAAAAGCGTGTTTTGCATCGCTTAATGCTAAGAAAAGGCACAGCAGATCCCGTTCTGAGTCTCATAATCGAGAACGGAATAACCGGCTTTGTTTTCATCATTATAAATTTGGGGATAGAGCCTATAAATGCATAACACCATGTAGTTTTCAGAATAACGGCGTAAAAACTTCAGAAATACCGGTCGCTTCTGGAACCCTGGTTTATAGATGCAGGTTGTATGTGCAAGATGGGAATACTAAAACACAATTTTTGGTTGATACGGTAGCGATGTATCGTGCTATCCGAAATCTTATTTGAACGAAGTGTTGAAATTACAGGGTACTACACTTTTTGCAGCAAACGGCTCCCATCTAAAAACATTTGGTTCGAAGCTATTAAGTCTCGATCTGGGATTCCAAAGAAAATTGCAATGACCATTTGTGATCGCGGACATCACGAAATCAATAATAGGTGCTGATTTTTTGCAGCAATATGGTTTATTGTTTGATCTTAAAAAGCGATGTCTTTTGGATCCTATTACTAATTCGAAATGTATGGGTCGAGCTGGTTTTTCTGAAATTCCAAATGTGAAAACAATATCGGGTAACAGTGAATACTATGAGCTATTAAATCGCTACATGGGAATAACTAAACTAAATTCTACGTTTCCTAAAGCAATTAAACATAATACTTTGCATTTCATTCCCGCGAGTGATCCGCCAGTAACTGCATATAGATTACGTTGAATACATCCTGCCCAATTGAGGGCAGCGAAACAGGAATTTGAGTATATGCTGGAAAAGGGAATTTGCCGTCCATCGCGTAGTAACTGGGTAAGTCCACTTCATACGGTCCCTAAATGTTCCACAAACTGGCGACCTACAAGAGATTATAGGGCGCTTAACAGAGTGACTAAACAGGACAAATATCTCGTACCACATTTGCAAGATTTTTCACATTATTTGAAAGGGAAAAATATTTTTTTCAAAAATTGATCTCGTTCGTGCCTATCATGAAATCCCGATAAATCCAGATGATATTGAGAAAACCGCAATTATCACACAATTTGGTTTGTTTGAGTTTCCTTATTTGAACTTTGGTTTCTGTCCGGCCGCCCAAAGATTTACAAATGAGATTTTATACGGATTTGATTTTTGTTTCACGTACATAGATGATATTTTGGTGTTTGGTAAGGATGAAACAGAATATATGCAACACCTGGAACAGATATTCAAACGTTTCGTTGAGTACGGAATTACCATCAATGAATCTAAATGTGAATTTGGTAAACCGCAGGTTGATTTTCTAGGACACGCTATAAATTGAAGTGATCTTTTTGCAGCTCAATTTTCGACATGAGAAATATAAATCTTTGCAGCTAATCTTTATCCTTGTGCCCTTCTTATAATGACGGAAGCTGAGTATCTTTGTAATTAAAAGAAAGGATGTATTTACATAAAACCGGATCTTGAAACGAGCGATCACAAGCAACAGGAAATCCGGGGAAAGAAAAATGAATATATTTTCTTAATAATTGCATTGAATATGGAAATAATCATTCATCGATATTCAATTCGTTAGGGCAGTAACTTCAAAATGTGGATCATTCTTCTATCGCTAATTGTGTTTGCTGAAGGTAATTTATTTTATTAATGTTGTGTGATTATACAGTTTATTGTTATATATTTATTCATGGATTTAGTGGATTGTATGTTTAAAACTTTTAAACATTTGAATAATGACATTCTTGTGATAACTGCACAATTTCTAGATTAATAATCAACCGATGAAATTTATCTCTAATTGCATTAATAGGAAAAATTTTTTCACTGCAAATAGTCCTTGTCCGTTTCGAGGATAATAACTGACGGCGCAAGATGCGCTAGTAAACAACCTAAAGTAAGAAATAACTAACTTTGACTGTTCTGTGTTCTACGATCCAGTTTCCTTAATGTTTACCTGCTAAATTCTATGTCTTTTATTTCTATAAAATTTTGGTGTATCAATGAAAAATAAATACGTTTGATACCCAACAAATTTAATGGTGCCGAAACCCGGGATCGAACCAGGGACCTTTTAAATAATAATTTCTTGTTTTAGTAGAATAAGGATTTTATTTACATTTTTTAAACAGAGTGTTATAATGATCTTTTATAACTCAATAATATAAAATAATGCTATACATGTCATTTTCAATTTTAAGTTTAGAAACTTCTTCCACTTAGTTTTAAATAAATACTCACTGCACTTAATTAACATTTGTTAGAATAGCACAATTCAAATAATTATACATAACATACCGGAAACAGATTTCGACACTGAGCATTTGAGTATTATCAAATTTCTAGGTAAAATCGTAAACTTGAGTTTCGAGTCACATTGTTTAACAATGGAGTGCCAGAATTAACACCATCAACTTCTAACACGTATAACAGATTAAATTAGGTGATTGAAGAATTTACTCTCTACTATATCTTGCTAAGCGATAAGAAAAACGTTTTCTAGGCAGCAAAAACTCCATTTCATTAATATTAGATTTCGGTTGTTAGAAGTTTCAAATTATTTTTCTCTGCAGCGAATTTCAAAATAATATTTTATATTGAGATGGTTTCCGTGCTCCAAATTATTGCCGAAAAAACCCGTAAAATACAGGAGACGCTATATAATACAGTATACAATGTGTCCACTCTATTCTTGGCCCAATAGGTCATTTCCAATCCGTTAGAGATAGGCGTGTACTTCCAGTTGAAAAAATTTCTAAATAACGTACGGAGTTATATTTTATACAGGTGATTATAAAGTAACTATACATTCTTGTGATAATCACATTTTACTGCGTAAATTACATTATTAATCAAACATGTATTATACCAGGTCACACCTTTAGTACATTTCAATGTGTACCACTTGAACATCTCGGTACAGCTCCCAGCGTTCAACCGTGGCCCGGAAAACATGGCGCAACTTTGCAAGCAAATCTCCAGTAGCACAAAGATATTGTACAATATTGTACGATATTGAGCAATATTACATAATATTGTACAATATCTTATAAAATTATATAGTATATAAAAATATTGTGTAATATCGTGCAACATGTCCAGGTACCTGAAATCTCTGCAAGCCACTGACTCTCCACCCAAAATATCTTGCTGATATACAGAGCGTTCTAAACATCAATAATCAATTTACGATAAGGTAAAATGAAATGCAGTTTCCGTCAAATTAGTGAAGAAATCTACAAACATTTGAATTGAACATGAACGAGACAGCCCCAAGCTTAACGTGGTTTGGTATGGTCTTTAAGCGGGACATTCACCGCTGCTCCGCTCCACGATATTTGGAAGACGGAAGGCAAAAACTTTCATGAATGTGAAATCTCGATGAAAATTGGCGCAAATAAAAACCTCCGCGATCCCACTAGCGGAAGGGTGGCTCGACTTTAAGCGCGATATTCACCGCTGTTCCACTCCACTGTTTTTGGAAAACGGGAAGGCAAAACCTTCCGCCAATATGAAATCCAGATGAAAATTGGCGCATGTAGACAGCGCTGTTGGAATTGAAACGAATTTGATATCCATTGGAATGCAATACCATAAAAATGAAATAAGATTCTCCGAGACAGCGGTAACTCACCCGTGTGTGTGTGTGTGTGTGTGGAGAGCATTGGGGAGGGGGAAGTGCGTGTGAGTCAGTTTAGGACTTTGAACCTTCTCAAACAAGGTTTCTCAAAACAAACTTTGGAGCCTCTGTGAATGACCTGCCTAATCTATCAACTTGAATGGGGGGAAAACCGCTCTTTGGGCCAAATGGAATGTCTTTGACTTCTCGTATGTCCAACTTTACACTACCATTGTGATGACATTGACCCACATGATGTAATTGAGCTCCAATATTTGTAGTGGAGAAGACGATTAACATTGATGTGTACCGGGATCTTCTCGAGTTATAAGTTATATTACAATTCGAACATTTACAGCCAAATGTTTTATTTCAGCAGACGGTGCTCCATTACACTGGACACGCACTGTACGCGAAGTACTTGATAGAGTGTTTCCCGATTGATCTTGCAGTATTAGTATCTTAGACTCCGCGATCGCCCGGCATAACTTCATTGAATTTCTTCTTGTGAGTTATGTAAAAGACATTGTTCCTGATATATCCATTTCAAATAAGAAAGGGTGCAATTAGCAACCCTCACTGCTACATCGCAAATGTTTTAAAACACTTGGCAGGAAATCGAGCGCGGACTGAGCAATCTTCGTCCTTTTAAAGGAGCTCACGTAAGGCTATATTGAAGTTAATGTAAAAGAGAACTATTATATTTCTTTCTTTTCATCAAACTGCATTTCATTCCACCTTTTCATATTTTTGTTCTTAATGCTTGGAATAACAAATATCTTCCTCGGACACTCCGATAATGTTGGACGAAACTTTAATTTCTTCTTTCTTCACATTTGCATAATCTTTGATTTATCTGGCTTAAAGAATTCTGGCATGAATGTAAATAGAAACCGCCCACTAAACTATGGTGAATTGAGTTGTAAACCGGAAAAGTTGATTTGAACATCAATTCTTGATTAGTTCACTCGTATTATGAAGTCGTTCCAAAACTGGGAATGTTTGTTAATTTAAGTTATATATAATATATATAGTTCAAATAATCAAAACATGTGTTATATTTTCATTATATACATATATTAATCTAAAAATTAAAAATTAAAATCAAATTACCTCATCAATAATCATACAATTGAAATACAAAAGATTGTTTGAATATAGAGTATTACTACTATGAAAATGAAAACCCAGAATTGGAATTCCAACAATCAAATGCCAATCGATCTTGGGAACCGATATTTGTCGCATTAATCTGGATCTGTGGCGCCAACCCTCTGCGAAAGTCAATTGTTGGAAAACCGAAAAATAGGGGAATAAATCTCTAAAAGATTTCAAGTTTAGAAACGAGAAAGTATATAACTTGTAACATACCAATATAATAGTCTCAATTATTATTATGACTTGAGCGTTATCCTAACGACATTTCCGCATTTCAAGTGAAAACATTATTTCTAAATTAGGCTTTTAATACTATAATAAAACACATTAAAAATTAACTATAAATTTAAATTTAACCTTTTTATAATATGTATTATTTTGGAAATGTACAGAAAAATAACTAAATGAATATAAGATGCATTCTTAATCAAGTGGCGCATATATATATAGGAAATATTTTAATTTAATTATTTTAAACGATACCTCATTTTTAATTACTTCTACTTTCATCGTAATAAGCGTACTTTCACTTACACTTCGAGTCACGAGTCTTTCGTGAAAATCCCCTTCTTCCACTATATAACCTTTCTGCGCATTGTTAACTGCCCTTTCTTTTTGATCTGACTTGAACTGTCAAGCGACACACGGCCGGTGTTGTTCTTCAGTATGATCATGGCGGGAACTCGTAAAAATGATCCATGATAAAATCATTTAAGCATCTTTGTGGTACTTCAATAAAGAAGAGATTCCGTTAATGGTCTGTGAAAAATTCTTGCAATGCCTCTACAAACACCCAAAATTTGGAGAACTTCTCATATATATATTAACAAAAGAAAGCATCAAAACCACGTCAAAACAGAAAAACCAAAACGGAATAAAACGCTAACGTCAGGGACGCATCATCAGCAAGGAATATATATATTTATATATCCAACAGATAAAAGATAGAAAGATCATTTTTAAGCAATTAAATTAAATTAAACTGCAGAAACACCAATAGTGACATATCTTCTCAATGTAGGTACGGCAGGAGAAATCGACTGCGATAAGTATCGCCACGAGCAGTGCCAGCGGCCGAAACTGTTCGCTGAGATTCCTCGTGAGGTGGATGTGTTCAACGCTTTATGTCCGTAAGTAAAATTTCAAGCATTGTTCAATCAATTTGTTCTACTTCCTTATTTTTTCTTTAATGTCATTAAATTAATGTCACACGAGATGAATGACTTTAAGAGTCAACTAGAAATTCTTCAGAAGTGATTATTATTCTCAAAGAGAGAAATACTAGGGCGAGTCAGCAAGTAAGTTAGAAAAGCCAATAAAAAAAGGGATATCAAGATATTTACTTCAAAAACAAATTTATTTTTCTTCATAAGCGCTAATATCCCATCTCTTTAAGATACACTTTGATACACCTATCCCATTTCTTTAAGAGTTCTCCAATCACATGCTGCATAAAATTCTTTTGACTGCTGTTTCAGTCAATCATGCATCTCAAATTCAGCACCTGCATCAGTAATGAGACGTCTTTAGAAACAACACATCTTTCAGCGACCATGCATCATGACGTAACTAAACAATGTGACAACCCTATTGCAATTTCTGTCTTTTGTTGCTCTCCGTGAGCTCGAATAATTTAATCAACCTTGCACCAGATCAATGCAATCTCAACAGGGCGACCATTTCGTTCTTCGTCAATAACTTTTGAGCACCCTTCAGAAAATTTCTGAACCCAGTTGTAGACCACTTGAAGAAACAATTTCCCTGGAAACGGGTAACAAAAGTCATTCCGCTGGTTTGGCGCGGAAGTTTAGAGAGGAGTGCCAAATTAGGTGTTGTCCTCGTCATCTGAGCACGATTAAAAATTATGAGGTCCGTCACAAATTAGCTCTTGTGTTGATTCTAATCGGGACGTTAATGTATCTGAACTAGTCCCTGTGAAAAGGAATAATTTCCTTGTGAAGATCATTTGCTGGAATTCGTTTCGGCCACAAGAAATGCACAACACTTGGGGACGCTAGATTACACTCCTCGAACACAGTCACTATTTTCAGATGTGGCTGCTCATGTGTAGAACTTTTATCTCATAAATTAGAAATGAACATTATATTGTTTGATTCTTCTGTCATCTTCGATATATTTGGCAGCAATTTACTACTAATTCTAGAACTCTCATATCGGTTTGTAATCTACGTACTGACTTGCCAACGAATATTTGAAATAATTCCACCCATAAATCAAAATATGTTACTTATAAACCTTAATGCTTAGCTTTCTGTATTATGCTTTTATAAATTTCCAGAATTTCGTACGTATTTTCTGTATAAAAAGTAACCGATCCTTAATAATATTTTAAAAATTCCTTGGAATGCGGTTTAATGAGACTTGTCTGTTTCAAAATACTCTTCTCTTTTAAATCCTCTCCACTTCTTCTAACGGGTATTCCTTTACTTGAAAAAGTCTGGAAGAGAATTATTATTTTTTTTTTTTGGGGGGGGGGGGCCCAAACGAAAATCTCACGGATAATTTTCTTCTTTCTTTCTTTCTGCTGTTTCAAATCATTCGGTTTTCGAGATAGAATTCAACTCTAGGAACAAAAAATATGTTCACCTGGTTAAATTTGGGGAGTTGCGACATGTTTGAGAAGATTTGATTCAGTTTGAACGATGCAGCAGCTCCTAGCTACCTATACCTGCTCTTGTTTCGCTGATCGGTCAAGAGAAACGGCTCAGATTTCGCTATCTTGAGATGCATCTGCAGCATTCAAAATTGAGTAGAATGAGTGTTTTCCGATTCTGAGAC